>NW_019775498.1:275772-359402 GCF_001039355.2 Lingula anatina
GTCGCCCACTACTGAGGGTTTTATGAACGTGGAAGTCACACAAGAGTCCCCTACTACTGAGGGTGGAATGAACGTGGAAGTCACACAGGAGTCGCCCACTACTAAGGGTGGAATGAACGTGGACGTCACACAAGAGCCGTCCACTACTGAGGGTGGAGTGAACGTGGACGTCACACAAGAGTCGTCCACTACTGAGAGTGGAATGGACGTGGGAGTCACGCAAGAGTTGCCAACTACTGAGAGTGCAATGAACGTGGAAGTCACACAAGAGTTACCCACTACTGAGGGTGGAATGAACGTGGAAGTCACACAAGAGTTGCCCACTACTGAGAGTGCAATAAACGTGGAAGTCACACAAGAGTTGCCCACTACTGAGAGTGCAATGAACGAAGACGTCACACAAGATTCGCCCCTTACTGAGAGTGCAATAAACGTGGAAGTCACACAAGAGTTACCCACTACTGAGAGTGGAATGAACGAAGACGTCACACAAGATTCGCCCCTTATTGAGAGTGCAATAAACGTGGAAGTCACACAAGAGTTGCCCACTACTGAGAGTGGAATGAACGAAGACGTCACACAAGAGTCGCCCGCTACTGAGAGTGGAATGGACGTGAGAGTTACGCAAGAGTTGCCCACTACTGAGGGTGGAATGAACGAAGACGTCACACAAGAGTCGCCCACTACTGAGAGTGGAACGAACGTTGAAGTCACACAAGGGTTGCCCACTACTGAGAGTGGAATGAACGTGGGAGTCACACAAGAGTCGCCCACTACTGAGAGTGGAATGAACGTGGAAGTCACACAAGAGTCGCCCACTACTGAGAGTGGAATGAACGTGGAAGTTACACAAGATTTGCCCACTACTGAGAGTGGAATGAACGTTGAAGTCACACAAGGGTTGCCCACTAATGAGAGTGGAATGAACGTGGAAGTCACACAAGAGTTACCCACTACTGAGAGTGGAATGAACGTAGGTGACATACAAGATTCGTCCACTGTTGAAGGTGGAATGCAAATGGGCGTCACACAGGACTCACCTAGCCAAGAGGAAAAATCAGACAACAGCAGTGAAACCTCTTCTTTCCCAGACGTAACTCTGTTGCCGTATAGATGGCTCTGTGCAACTGAAGGTAAATACAGCATCCAGGTCCACTGCAGCTGCGACCCTCTGTGTGTCTTGTATGGTGACTGCTGTTATGGGATGACAGAGAATGCAACTGTCTGCGCTGCCTCTGTCAGATTAAGAAGGACACACGACACAACGCAATCTGTAACGATTCCTGGGACCAACGTAACAGAAAATCAACTTGACAGCACCACCTCGACTGCATCCCCTAATGAAACATCTTCTTTGATAAGGGCTAAAAAACAAGTCGACCCTGGGTCCATTTCCCTGGTACAGAAAAGCTCATGTAGAAGAAAACCTGCATTACTTCGACAAAACCGACAAAGCACATTACCCTATGTGGATAATTTTGGACTTCGTTTTTGGATGGTGGACCAGTGTCCAACGTCTTGGCTGGAAGAGGAAAGTTTTATCAAGTGTACTGATATCTCAAATACTAGCCTCACGGAGGACGTGCTGTTGCACCAGCCGGTCACCGACCCAAATACAATGATAACCTTCAGAAACAAGTACTGTGCAACTTGTCATGGTATCAAAAATGGAGGGGAACCATGGGAACTCGCCGTCCAGTCAACTAGATACGTACCAGTTGACTCCTTTGCAAATTGCAGCTCTTCGGATTGCTTGTTAAGAAAACTCAACGAAGAGGGAAGTACTTTTATTTTCATACCAAAACCGGAATGGAATTTAAGAACATGCTTCAGAGAAGTTGAGAACGATGACTTCGGTCCTTGCAAGTTCAATTTTATCAATGGAAGCCTACTTCGTGTTCCTCGTCCACTCCCCCTGCACTCAGCCTTAAGAGATGCATGTATGGCGTACAACAATCCCGTTGGCGTTGGCGGTGTTGATAACAGTTACAAGAACTTCCACTGCATGATCTGTTACAGAGGTGATTCCACAGTCTGCGAAGGTGAGTCGTGCGTTTAAATATGAGAAACTCCATATGTAAAAATATCAGAACCGTGCATCATTGGCGTGAATAATTTTCATTAAGCTTACTTCTCTCCCTCGATTGCTAATAGTGGGTATCAAAACGAAAATGGCTAAACGTAATTGATATTGACTTTGTGGTGTGCGATATCTTTTGATTCTGTTTATGTGTTCTGTTTATGTTTGTGAAATTTCAGTTCAAATTAGTTTTCATTTCTAATCTGGAAAAAGCAACAATTGATTGTGTATTGACGGGAAAACTGAAATGAGCTACTGAGAAAATCGCGCTTTTTTGGAGATATGATGTAAGTCATTATTATTCCGATATATGGTATATTACCTTTTGCATCTTGGGATTAAGAGTCACTTTAAGTTTTTACGCTTGTTTCATTGTGTATTATATATAAACAGCCATTGTTCAGATCGAGGATCAAATAAGTGGTACGTGAAAATCGTGAATCCAAGGTAGCGAATCTAAAACACTTCATATTTTCTCATAAGACAAACATATAGTCCACATGTTAAGGAATAAATCGAACCAGTTACTAAAAAAAATCATGAAACGATGTCCTTTGGTATCTCTGTTGTTTACACTTTTTGATACCTTATGGTGGCATTATTGTCTGCTTTTAGTCTGTATATTTGACAACTTTGCTGCCTTGTTGATACCTTATGGTGGCATTTGGTTGGGTTTTGTGGCAGCTTTAAATTGCCTATAAATAGAAGCATATACTACATGTAGGTCACCACAAATGGCAGTTTCATTTTTTAATAGGCTTAAATGGCTCACACACCTCCTAGAGTTGCTAGGGAGTAATTAACTAATTAAAAAGCTGTTCAAGGAGGCGTGTCACACAGTTAATCTGATTACACTGAATACATTTCAGCGAGAATACCCTGCAGGGTTGGTTCGATCCAGGTGGTTACGATATGTGAATCGCGGTCCTAAGGCAAAATATAATTCTAGTTGTTCAAACTACACGATCATGTTTGTCAAGCTTAAATGTCCACTAATCGATTCACAAATGTTCTATTCAGATCACACCACACCGCCACTAGAAAGATTCTTCGGTCTTTCTCTCCGCGCTCTACTGTATGTGGGAGATCAAGACAAGAAACAGAGTGATGACGTCATGACTAGGGTGAGAAAAACGAACGGCAATAATCATAAATGATAAGATGATAATGACATCACATTTAGATAAAATATTGTAAATAATAACTTCATCAATTATTCCCAGCATTTGTCATTTAAATATTCTAATATAAATATCAGAAGTTTCTTCCCTGCTTTATGGATGTCAACTGCTGCACTGGGTCGTATGGCGAAAAACTATGCATGCACAATATACATCTGCACACGTGCTTTTTTTTTCCAGCCTGTGGATCACCAGATATTGTGCCCCCCTGGATTTGTTCCTGATGCCCAGGACTGCCGCCCCCTTATGTACAATTTCACAGTGGTGCGGTCGACAGTTGTCTTACATTTTGAACCGTGTGGCTGGACTCCAACACCAAGAGATGGCTGTATTGATATCCAAAGAGATGGTCGATTGTGGGCTGTTCTGAGAGCAGTGCAGGCACTTTTCCATACCTGTAGGGAGACACGCAGCGCGGATAACACGTCTATCACCTTTGTCGTCCATACACTAGTCACTCTTCGCATAAGACTAGCCTTCTACGAAGAAGCTCGCAACGTTTTTGACCAAGTACAAGGATGGATGGAAAATGCTCTGCAAAACGTGCAGTTGGAGATATCCGGAGGGCCAGTGGGTATACGTTCAGGATCGTTCTCTGCCTGCATGAAGAACGCCTCGAACCACGGCTCCGCGCCCCCATTACATGAAGCGACCACGCTCTCAACCCCGAAGCAGAGCCGAGGATATATGCCTGTCGGTAACGTTACAATTTTAATGTTAATGGCGCTGGTGGCCGCGGCGTGGGATTTCTAGCTATGGGTAAAAACATTTAAAGAAAGATATAGGATCGGGCACTACTTTGGCCATAATTAATCCTAACATGGATATCTAAGTTTTTTAATTGTTGTTTTGTAGTTTAGCGTTTTTAATTATGATTATGTTTTAAAAACAGTTACAGTTTTACTATTCACTAAAAATTCATCTCAATGATGTGTGCACGCTATGGCCTCCGTTTTTGGCCTTGGTTTGTTTGTTAGTTTACAAAACATAATGAAGACATTTTGATAAACTCTTCACGACAATCAGAAATAGGTCAACTTAGAAATGATAAAATTTTGGTGGCTGTTCTTTATTTGATTAATTAATCATGATAATTGAACCTTCTTGGCAGAGGCTTGCGTTTTTTTTCTTTTAATCAAGACGCTTTATTCTGTATAAAATAATCCGTGCATGCAGCAGACTAGAGCTATATACAAGAGGCCATGCCAAAGGCCTACATAATGTCTTGCTGGACAGTTCAGTAAAAAGCATATAGAATTAGCCCAAGACATATCTGTGAATTTCTAGTGAAAAATCAATCTGTGGTCCTTGTCCAGGATAGTAGTTTAGATTTGTTTTACTAATTGGTTCATTTGATTCACTGTTTAAACAGCAACAATGTCTTGTGGTGTATGCCTGAGAACATACGTGTAGTAAATTGATCTTTGAGAGAACATTACTTGTACACGTAACAAACATTTTCATGATCGAAGTGATATTATTTTCAATTTGACAAATAAAAAGTAGACGCTGTATTGGTGCAAAGGTCGACAATTTGCAAAAGGCAAAGTTGCATGTTATATTATATTCCAGAAACTGGCCAATTTACTTGAATAGTATAATTCATAGTACATTGAGCATTGTGGATTACATTTGGTGTAAAGTAAATTTAGTTAATTAGGTAAGTTAGCTAATTTCAGGATTTTAACTAAATTCAGCGCTAGCTTAAATAACTACATGTATAGTAGGATAAGCACATAATATGACTGCACTAGAGTTATGTTTTAAAGGATTTATTGTTTGTCGATATTAAAACCTACCCGGTATTACATTTGCAAAGACACCGTACGATTAAACCGTATACGATCTTGGTTTTTTATTATTATTTTTTTTTTTTTTGACATCGTGCGTGGCTACGGACTTCGATGTTTACATTACGTGAGGACGCCAGTGCCATTTCTCCCACATGACCTCCAGGTCAAGTAAAAAAAACGTTTTATCGAAAAAGAAAAGTAACCTTGAGTCTCGGTGCGGTAGCCGTAAGCGGCTTCGTTGCAGATCAATGTATTGTCGGCGCAGCACCCAAGTGGTCAGAAAAAAGGAAACATTCTAAATTTTCTAAAATGTTTTTACCATTGTTGTCCCCCCCCCCCCCCCCCCCAACCCACCCAAGCTGGAAGGGAAACAGGCAAATGCAATCTGGGTTTAAAATTAGTACTTCACGCAATATTAAATGTCATTTTATATTCGGTAAATAGTTCTAGAATTTTAAAACTTTTTTAATGTTGTGATTGACTGTTTCATGTTGTAGAGCAAAAGGTTACGATTACCGTTTCATTAATCGCAAAGACAGCAAAATTTAATTCAATCTTAATTAAGTAGTTTGGGCAGTTATGAATGCAGGTATCATTTTGTTAGGGAGTAAATTCAATGCTTAAGTGCGGAATTGTGTTCTGTATAAGACAACTTGAAAATTATGAACATCACAAGGGATTTGGTTAATTCAATGATTTCACAATCCAAAATTATATTTTATGACGTTGAAAACAGCTGTGCACTGGGTGACTACAATTTGGAATTCATGGTCATGTAATTCAAATAAAATCTGTAAACCTTTCGTGTGCGTTTGGCTTAATTACTTCTAAGCAGCTCGAGGAGGCAAGTCAGACAATTAAGCTGATTCCACTGATTGCACTTTATCGAGAATTCCCCGCAGAGCTGGACCGACTCAATTTCAATTGAATTTTATTCAACCCTTGAGCCCTACGCGCATCAGAATAAAATACAGTAAAAATATAAAGTTAAAACAACAACAATATTGCTACTTCTAATAATAATAATTATCAGACTGACGCTAAATTTAATTCCTATGCATATTTTATGTACTTTCCTAAGTTGTTGAACTGTGAAACATTGTTAACAGATAACAAATTACTTGGTCTGAAAATGCTTAGTTTCCAAAATAATTTTTTATGTATTTCTGTCTAATCGTACTGCAGCAAGGGCATTAAAGAATAAAATAAAATTCATCCTCAATACCATTGAAATTGCATAAATTCTAAGTTCTTAATTTATATTTGCATTTGTATACCTTCCAGTTTATACAGCTAGATTACGCGATGAATGTCTAAATTTACCAATAAATACCTTGTATTTCTGTGATATCGGCTTATTCAACTAGAATTGTACTGCAAAACTGTCAACAAGATGTTGGTATAATAGCCCTTAAGCCCTGTGGATATTTCAATGTTTGTCCAAAATTATCTTTCAATCTTTCTTCTATCAAGGACAGTATAGAATTATCTAAAATATTTTCGTAAAAAATAAATGACAAGCCAGTTGTTTCCAGTTCATTCCGTAAACACCAAATCCAATCAAAATTTTTGTTAATATCTTCATAGCAGAATTTTATAATACAGTTTTTCGAGGTGCGGATTTCCAACCAATGTTTTAAAATTCTTAAATCTACATGTACCAATCAAGTCCTTCTAGGGCTACAGTTAATGACAATAAAAAAATCAACCAATAAATACTACATGGAATGATAATTTACAGCTCAATTAACATATACCAGTAAACTGTCTAGTGTTAAATAATAGTTCCAAATATATAAAAAAACAGTATAATAAAAAGAGCAGACATGATTTTCTTTCTTCAAACTCTCCATTTTGTAGCCTGTCTAAAGTTAAATAATAGTTCCAAATATAGAAAACAGTATAATAAAGAGGGCAGCCATCATGAGCTCCTCTCTATAGAAGAGTTCCCAGACAGTGCTGTGTTTAGAGCGTGCCCAGGTGTTCAGTTCCCAGACAGGGACGGCCACATGGACTATATCCGGCAGCATCAGGCCCACATCCCGCAAACTCTGGAAGGCAAACCCCTTAGAGAAAACCACGTGCTCTATGAACTGGTCTATGCCGCTGATAAGGATGTGGGCTAGATTAATACTGAAGACTGCCAGTAGTTTCCACGTCTTCACCCTGTGGCCGGAGTCACACAGGTTCAGAACAACAACCGTGGACACCAACTCTGTGACAGCAAACAGCATGTGGTGTGCCCAATGCTGGTAGAAGTCCTCGTTCCAGTAGTTGAAGTAGGACCACCAGGAGTAGTAGTGAGGGTACACGGATACTAGGAGGGTAAACAGCCATCTCCTACGACATGTTCCACGCCGCAGGACCCCGACCAAATACCTTGACAAAGGACAGAAAACCACATATTACCATGGTAATAAATGAACACCACAATTATGAAATAAATATATTACGGGTATGTATTACATATTTTAATATTAAAATATTATTCAAAAATATGAAAAAAATCACCTTTTTCTTATGACTTCATTTAGTCATACACGTGTGCGCATGATATAGCCAGCAACAAAAGTGAACAATAATGACATGACTGAAATATTTCATCAACTGGATATCGCTGTTATCTGCAAGTGACCCTGGAGATAATTACAAAGGATAAGAATCAGGTGTTTGCTTACTTGATGGCATCATAGGTCAGGAACAGCACCAGCACAGTCAGCGTCCAGATATAGAAGGTGTTACTCGTAGCATTAAAATAGACATGTTTATATGAGCTGACAGGGTATTCATAGCGCCCTAGAAATAGAAATGTTTATGAGCTGCCAGACAATACTGACTAAACACATAGGCCTGTGTTATATTCAATATTCCATATTGAAGAAATATTTTCTAGACATGTTACATTTTATATAATATATTAAAGGAATGTGTCTAGTTATATGTAATATTTGATACTGCTTAAAACTACCAGTATATGTGTACCCCATGTATGAAAAATTCAAGACTATTTGTACCACAAACAATATGGGCCTTTACCTTAATAAGAGGTCAACAAGAAAGCTTTCTACAGGTGCTAAGAGCTGCTTGTATACAGTTTTATGTATAAAACGGTAATTATTTGATCTTTTCAATGGGGCAGGGGCAATTCCACATTTCACAGATTCTGCATCTTTTTAAGTTGAAATTAGAACATTTCTTTTGAATGGTAGCAAGAAAATATCAAAGCAGGTATCCTTGTTATTCTATTCTTTGTGGTAAAAGCACCACAAATGCTACAGAAACATATTTTTAATAATTGTTTAAGTTTATCTATGAAAGATAGATAATGTTCCCCATTGAAAAGATCAAGTCATTACCTATATGCATGTACAACTTTAATAGTTTAAACAATGTTACTATATCTTAATATAGTAAATCTGTTTTGCCTCACCTCTGAATATTGTGTCAAAACAACTGCAGTCGCAGGCATATCTGTCGATGATCTTCTTCTTGTCAGGAACCCAGATATGCTTGTAAAATACACCTGAAAAATGTATGTGTTTATGTGTATTACAAATATGCTTGTAAAATACACCTGAAAAATGTATGTCTTTATGTGTATTACAAATATGCTTGTAAAATACACCTGAAAAATGTATGTTTATGTGTATTACAAATGCTTGTTAAATACACCTGAAAAATGTATGTGTTTATGTGTATTACAAATGCTTGTTAAATACACCTGAAAAATGTATGTGTTAATGTGTATTACAAATATGCTTGTAAAATACACCTGAAAAATGTATGTCTTTATGTGTATTACAAATGCTTGTTAAATACACCTGAAAAATGTATGTTTATGTGTATTACAAATGCTTGTTAAATACACCTGAAAAATGTATGTGTTTATGTGTATTACAAATAATATTACATGCTTGTTAAATACACCTGAAAATGTATGTGTTTATGTGTATTACAAATATGCTTTTTAAATACACCTGAAAAATGTATGTGTTTGTGTATTACAAATATGCTCGTTAAATACACCTGGAAAATGTATGTGTTTATGTGTATTACAAATATGCTTATTAAATACACCTGAAAAATGTATGTGATTATGTGTATTTCAAATATGCTTGTAAAATACACCTGAAAAATGTATGTGTTTATGTGTATTACAAATTTGCTAGTAAAATACACCTGCAAAATGTTCATTTTATGTGTATTACATATTTGCTTGTAAAATATGCCTGGAAAATGTAGATTTTATGTGTATTATATGTTTGCTTGTAAAATACACCTGAAAAATGTATGTGTTTATGTGTATTACAAAATATGTTTGTTAAATACACCTGAAAAATGTAAGTGTTTATGTGTATTACAAATATGCTAGTAAAATACACCTGGGAAATGTACGTTTTATGTGTATTACATATTTGCTTGTAAAATACACCTGGAAAATGAACATATACTCTTGTACATACACCGAAAATGTTTGTTTGTATGTGTGTTGCATATATGCTACAAAAATACACCTGGAAAATACATACTGTGTGTTAAAGAAGGGTAAAAAATATATAACTTTACAATTACTACTAGTAATCATGGACGCATAGTTTCTTTCCTCAACCTACAAAACAAATTACTTCATAACTCACCCAGTAAGTACTGTATGTTTGTGTTTTAGGTATATGTACTAGTAAGATAAAATTACCTATATGCAACAAAGGCAGAAGACATACAAATCCTACTGCAGAGACAAAACCTATCGCCTTTTCCTTGAAGTTGGTTCTGCTCCCAGTATCATGTGCTGTGGTCAGTTTCTTCTCCAGGTACTCCTGCATGGTGGAAGATACAGTGGCTGCAGGGAGTGTTCTTGGGGGTGACACAAGAAGTGGTCAACTGAGTGCTGAGGGAGAGGCAGGGGGAGTGGTCTAGGGAGTGGCCAAGGCAGATGCAGAGTAGTAGTCTACGGAGTGGCTAGGGGATTGGTCAAGGAAGGGAAGGGGGAGTTGTCTATATAATGTCAAGGGAGTAGCTGGGGGAGTGGTCTTGGGAGTGGCAAAGGGAGTAGCAAGGGAAGTGAACCAGGGAGTGACAGTGGGAGTGGTCTAGGTAGTGGCTGGGGGAGTGGCCAAGAGAGTGGAGGAGGAATGGTCTAGGGAGTGTCAAGCTTGAGGAATGGTCTAGGGAGTGGAAGGGGAGTGGTTTAGGGAGTGGCCTAGGGAGTGGAAGGGGAGTGGTTTAGGGAGTGGCCTAGGGAGTGGAAGGGGAGTGGTTTAGAGAGTGGCCTAGGGAGTGGAAGGGGAGTGGTTTAGGGAGTGGCCTAGGGAGTGGAAGGGGGTCTGGCCCAGGGAATGGCCAGGAGAGTAGTCTAAGGATTTCCACTTAATTTACAATGGATATGCTGCTTCTCAATTACTGCATCAGGAAGTAAGCTGTGGTGACTCGTGACAAAGATCAGCTAGTGCTACCATATGGATAATGTTTTGTCACCTAGAAACAGTAAAAACAAAGTTTCACATAAAATGTATGAAAGTGCTCAATAATTCAAGTCCAACTTTAAAACTGTTTCCACCTATAGAGGTCTTTGCAAAATTTTGAATCAACAGTAAGTTGTGGTTAATTTATTCAACTCTTTGCCAGTAGTATGCAAGTAAGGAAGTATGTGATAGAAGCACTCAGCATCATCTCCAAATGCTGTGTGATATATATATATCACTATCACAACTTGTAATATAATTTGGACATTATTGTTGCATTTTTCCCCAAACCCCCTCTTGTTCCCCATTCTGCCAACATTTACTACTATGAATGCTTTAAAAAATACATTGTATCAACTTTTATTTCTAATATTGCAAATGTTGGTTGTCCAATAATCTCTTTACATACTTTAATGCATTTTTCTCTGCTTGGAACAACCTTGAAACCAAAATTTTAAACTCTCAGCTCCTTTACTTATTGTGTAACAAACTCCAGATTTCTGTCTACATATGTAGAAATGAAGATCATGTTGGGAAACTTGACTAATTTATGAGAAATCCCGCACGAAAATGCAGTAGTATCGAAGTAGCAAAGAAGCATTAACGCAGTAGTGGTGTGGAGCATATTTGCAGTAGAAATGCAGTATACCCTACTGCAATTCTACTTCAAAAATTACATAGGGTTGTAGTCTTGTACAGAGGAGGAGCATTAATGCAGTAGATTAGCAGCATGATAGAAGCATGTTTCAAATATGCTAATTAGCTCCCAATGCGAAGCAGATTTGAGGCATATTTGCAGTATGATTGCAGTAGTCTACTGCGCTGGAGCATCTACTGCGTTTTCGTGCGGGATACATTTGGCAAACATGAAGTCCCCAAGACATGTATATTTGTAAACTTTTCTTCCTAAGGACATAGCTTTTACAATTAAAATGCTTTATTCATACTCAGATACTAGACTAAGTATGTGACCATCACCACACCATATTTCAAATCCGAAGATGAAAAAAATCATGTGCAGACCCTTCATATTAAGCTTGGCATGGACTTGCAAGAAAATCCATGCATTATCACTCCTCTATCTACTACATACAGTCTCTAATATGCAGTGGTAATGCTGTGCTAACATGTGAAAGATACTGGTACCAGAAAGTGTAAAATAATGGCCATTTTGCATATATCCAACAGGAGCTCTCATCTCCTCAACAATGTACAGCTACAGCTAACAGTTTTCCCAGTGACTGGACTTTAAGTTGGAAAAGATTCATCTGCTTGCCTTACAGTTACCGGTAGGCCTCCTTGAAATTAAATTAAATCATATATAATAGAAATACTAACACATGAATTTCGTGAGGGTCATTGCTTCAGTTTTTGGGGCTTACATGCCATGCAGGTCACAATGCCTCATAACCTGCATGTTACACCCCATTTCCATAGATTTTTAGATCGATCTATCCCTGTGGGGAGTCCCACTAGATTACTGTCAGCTTGGCCGACTTAAGCGTCTGTCCCGCCTACTAAAAGCTGTAAGGGGGTAATTAACTATGGTGTCCGCTCGGCTGACTGCAATTTAGCGTGAACCCCCAGGGAGTTAGGTCGATCTAAATCTTAATCTTTAGATCGATCTAAATCTCTGGGAAAGCACCCTTAGAAACTCTCGAGGCCACAAATGAAAACAGTATGTAGCATAATTTAGAAATGATGTGTGTAAGTAGAACATAGCTTAAATAAAAAGACCAAGGGCCTTTCAGAATGAGTTAGTGTGCATTAGCTTGAGCGCACAATAACTCTATGGGGACTCATGCTGAATGTAATCAGATTACCAGACAAGAGTGCATTCATAACAACAGACTAATACAGATCCGCAGATCAAATATGGGGACCCACTAAAAAGCTTATCGCTTAATTTCCGATAAGACACTCAATAGATTCCCCATGGGGATTACGAAACAAGCATTCAAGTGGTTTGACCGTAATTGATCCTTGGATCAAATGGTTCAATGTTCAAAGCTGGTGATTATTGAAGTACTTTGGAAACAATAGGAAATGTGTTAGTTTGTTGATCTAGTTGCATTCAGCTACAGTCTCCGTAGAGTTAGTCCACACTGGCTAGATCAGCTTGACTCATTCTGAACAGACCAGCAAATACGCTATCAAACTGTTGCGTGAACGGGTACAAGAGGGCTTTAAATGCCAAAAATATACCACAGGGTGCTCCTAAATACACACAGTTTCCCCAGGATGTGGATTAATTTTTTTATCAACTAGAGTTCCTAACACAATGTGTTACGAAGCCTCGTCATCCGCGTAGCATGTTAGGCCAAACGAGAGGCAAAAACCTCAACTGAGCCTTCCAACTCTTCCAGGGGCAACTGAAGCCTACCAAGGTCTTTCTGCTGGTCCTTAAAAATTTATAGCAAACAAGATTATTACCGCAAACATTGAGTACTACATCATGAACCTGCGTCATTGTTTAAGTGTGGAATTAAATGAAATAGACAATTCACTTCCTGAAACTCGCTTACCGCCAACATATTTTGAAAGTAGGTCAACTTCAGCTATCTTTACAAGTCTTTTTTCACAGAAGAACTCCGCAAATTTTAACCAGGATAGGCATCTTTCGATAACAAACGATTTTTATTTTCAGTCAGAAACATGCTGCTTCAACCGATAGCCATTTTGAACAATATGTTGTAATCCCAATCATTACAGAGCATCATGAGTGAACTAAATATAATCTATGATCAGTCTATGTAGTCTGTCATGGCGCCGAATTGCTACAGTTGTGACAGTTGTGCTTTACAGGACGCATTGCATTATGTATTGATCTGCAATTAGTCAGAAAAAAATTCGCAATCGGGGGATTTCTCTTAAAAGAATCAAAACTTGAATATTAAGCAAAAGGGATTTTTCTTACTCAGGGAGTTTTATTTTACTTTGAATTCAACTCAAACGAAACAATTTTTGTTGTTCATCTTTTTACACGTTTTCATTATTCCAAATTATGGGAATTTTGTGAATTTAGTTACGAAGAAAACGCATTAAATTTTTAAATGATCTATTTTAGCAACAGAACGATGGTTTAACGATATTGTCGGCAGTTCTACACATAGTCAAAGCAAACTAACACTTTTCAAGCTTTAAACAACAATCATCCATTTACACCATTTATTTGTTCATTTCTCTTTCTTTCTCTCTCTCTCTCTCTCTCTCTTTCTCTCACAAACACACACACGCACACACACACACACACACACACACTGTTCTTGAATGATTACACTAAAACACGCTGAGATTTTTGTTGTAAAAAACAATTTATTACATCCACGAAATTATTCATTTCTTATAACCGCAGTCAAGTCAACTCCTGGCTTTGACTATTAGATTTCAAGCACCAATTCCAACGTGAAATGTCATTGTTGACTAGGTCAACTGATGAATGTACAAGTTTAATTTTTCATCAACATGATATATAGGTACATGAGACGTTCCGATGTATTTAATGAAGAAACCTGCTAATGCGAAGTTATGGCGAGGCACGGACTGTTACATGTATATTAATGAGTGCACAGCGTTCATTCCTGCTTCAGTTTACTGTAAAGACACGTACATCGTACATAAAGCAACTGTCACTGCTGCTCAGTGTCCTTCTTTCTCAACTGCACTGGCATCGCTTTTCGCTTTCACTTCCTCTTGAGTCTTTTCATTCTTTTTCACTGAAAACAAAAGTGGAACGTGATGAGGTGTTTGTGTAGAAGTTAAAACCAAAACCTCACAGATACGAGTAAACTACTGACACTTGGGAAGCCCATTAACTATATGCGAGTCGGCTATTCATTAAGTTTGACAAACGAGGTACATTGTAGTTTTCCTTTCTCTCTGGGCTCGCTTGGAGATAAATTATGGTACAATTAAATCCTATTTAACATTCTGCTATAATTGTACACAGGTTTGTCACTCTATAAAAGGTAGCTTAGTTATGTTGAGTGGTTCTTACCTCTAGGGGGACCCCACTCCGCTTCCACCGCGTTCAGCTCCCTGGGTCGCTGTTCCTGGAACTGGGCCACCATCATCTTGATGGCCTCCTGGGTGCCTTCGTCAGTGTTTGATACGCCGGGACTGACCTCCAGGCCCCGGGCTGCCTTCTTCTCCTCCTCCGACATGCTGCCCGATACGATTGTTATCACTGCAAAAATAAAGAAATGCCATTTTAATAATTAAGGTTAATCAATGAACAAAATTAAGTCAATATTCACGGTACCACAGTACTAAAAGTACAAGTTCACTTTTCCTTCACAGCGGCTGTATACTTACATTCACGCATTGCTTGTTTTAAATTTTAGCTCAGATTATATGTCTGATATGCACAGTGTGCTTGTGCCTGTATAAGAAAATCCATATGGCGAGTGGGAAATAGGGACGCAAACGTTCACGTCTGAAAAATCCCCTGCGCCATGAATATAATAATTAGTCGCTGGGGAAATAATGTAAAGTTAGTTTCATAAACGACAAAATTCCCATATCTTCTTTTAATACCATCCCTAATATAAATTCTCGTTTTACGCATTCTTGTTCCTATAGACGTGGACGTGTTACTTTGTATTCTGATCATAGTGTGGGAACTGTTATCAGATGGTCGGTGACGTCTTTTAAATATGTAAGTACTCAACAACTGTATTTTCCCATAACAAGTGTATAAACACTAATGATAATAAAAAGATTATTATTATTATTATATTTATGTTAGGCAGACATAACTTGTCAAATCATTATACACACATGTTAGATATATAGCGGCAGCTCCACACCACTACATCATATGTACAAGCACATTTAAACAAACTCTTTCTTAGGCAACCACGGCCTCTCTCACCTTCCAACATCTCTTTTCGCGTCACGTGGAGACCGTAATTGTAACTAAAACGCACCACAGGTACTCTGTTGCTAACCACTTTGAAATGATTTACAGGCAAGCGCTGATTTCAAAAATATGTCTGACGATTTCGCAGTTTTAGTGACTAGAAAAGTTCCCCCACCAACAAAATTTCCAGCCAACATGACTCATCTGTTTTTTCGAAATTCTGGCGTATCGCTATTTCAGTGCATACATTATCTCTATTACTCATTTATTTATCGATTTACAGCCTCGCTGGCTATAAATCAATACAAATAATACACCTAATATTTGCCAGAATTGCATTAACCAAAGCATGACCTCTTATGTTCCACTCCAACGTGCCGGAGCAATAGAAATTAACCGTACAAACAGAAACGCCCACAGTAAAATTGAATCTTTAGAATTTCATATTATTTGCCTTATAGGTTTTTGTTCTCACAGTGAAAAAGAAAATTTTAAAAACTCCGTCCCCTCGTAGTACATCACCCCTACATCACATTACACCAGTAGTAATTGACATATAAATTCAGTATGCAACGCAAGATGGCGTAAAGGACCTTTGGCCACGACACTTCAGTCGACACTAGGGAGGACTTGTGAAAGCCTGTGCCTTAATCTTTCATATAAACTTTATCGCCCTCCCCTCTTCACTGATAAGTACAACTTAACAAGTACCTGTTCTGCCATTCTTTTAACATGATAAATACAAGTGTTAGATGTATTTTTGACTACCGTTTTATGCGTATGGTGAGGAAGATATGGATCATCTTTTCAATGTCAAACAATATGAAGATCGACCTTCAATGAAAACTCCTTTACATGTTGATATATAAAATACGACAAACTCATTATTTATGCCAGACATTCAACACATGAACAACCTACTATGCACATACTTGTTGACAACACAGTGGTGTCCACGTGACCCCCGCATGATATCTACAGACTTACATTCATTAAGCAAAACACATTTGCAGAGAACTTAAAACTCTCTGACCTTCCTATATATCTCTGTTCACATCACGTTTTAACTGTTCTTATTACCAAAACGCACCACAGACGCTGGATTGTTAAACACTTAAAGGTGGTCTACACTTAAGCGTTGATTCCATAAAGTTGTCTTGCGATTTCGCAACTTAAGATTTTCAAATTTCCCATTACTAACAAAACTGCACTAGGCAGCCGTTTTTCCCCCCAAATATTTTCATATCGCCATTTCAAACCATTTATTCAATTCATTTCACTATTTTAGGCTTCACTGAATATTATAAATGGAGAACACTTGAAGTGTTTGTCACACAGCTTTGTTTTCATCTAAGAATGGTCCTCACGACACCTTTTCTTTTCCACTTTGACATTCGGAAACAATCGAAACCTGCTGCACAGTTGAGAAGCCGACGTAGGAATTGAAACCTTGGAAATTCCAAATATTTACCTTGCTGATCCTTTGTTCAGACAAACACAAAGAATTACTGAATTTCCACATGAAAAAGAAAATTTCCAAAAAGCTCTATAACCTCATAAAATCCCCCATACCACAACACAGAAGAGGTCAAAGGAAAACAAGTTCACTACGTTAGGGAGACTGTTGTAGCTAGAGAATTCTAGAAACTTGCCTACGTGCCCTTCATCACCACTTCTTACCCGATAGTATTGACTGCCTGCCTGGCAACGCCTGTACCCTTAATTGTCCTTTATATATGAGGGCGATTTATTTGGTTGCCAATTGAAAACACTGTGGGTGGTTAGGCCAAAATATACACTTATGTTTATACATTCAGCATATGTACAAATTATGTTTTGTAATCACGTGGGAAAAATTACATGTATCTATCTCTCTACTTGCATAAACGTACAGAAAACAAAACCACAAAGGTGACCTTAAAAAAACTATTTTAGAACAACACGGAAATGACATGTCGAAAGTGATGATGCTAATTTTTTCATTTGGAAAATACATGCTTCACAGATAAATTCAATGCTGGTAGTCAGAATGCGATTGTCGTCTCATATAAAATAATAAATCTTTATCTTCTGATTGAATGGTAAGACTAATATACATGCAACTCTTACTACTGCTACATGATGTGTGCAAACATTCTGTACTATTTTTAAACAGCCGTTATGGACATTACCAGTTACAGTGTATATGTACAAATGGTATGTGTCATAAAACATGGATAAGAAATATTAATAATCCAAGGCCTACACAGAACGTCAAACCATATCATACCCAAATAGCGGCAGAACATATATAACCTATATGCACAATGCTGCGCAATCACTACATCATATGTACGAATCAATGTACCTTAAAACAAATGCATTTGGTAGGTACCCATGAACTCTCTCTCACCTTCCAACATCTCTGTTCACTTCACTTGGAAACCGTTCTTGTAACCAAAACGCTCGCTCCACGGGTTACTGTGCTGTCAATCACTTCAGATGACCTACACGCAAGCGTTGATTTCACAAAGTTGCCCGTAATTTCATCATAAAAGTGACTATAAAAATTCCCCATTACTCACAAACATTTTTAGCTAGCATTCGTCATCCGTTTTTTCCAATCTTTTCATATCGTTTTCTGTGCATGGGGTAATTTATTCTTCGTTTGTTAATTTTTATCGGCGTCACTGGCTATGAATCAATAGACACCACATAAAATATTTAACAGAAGTGTAGCGTTTTGCCCCCTTCTGTTCACTTCAACCATTTCTGTTACCCTAAACAATCAAGAAGATCTGAGAGACGCCGGCTATGGAATTTCCAGACAACAATATAGTTATCGGATTTCCGTTTTTCAAAAGAACATTCAATAGCAAAAATTCCTCACAAAAATTCCCTGTTTCACAACACACAAGAAACTCAAAAACAATACCAGGTGTTCAAGAGACGTCTAGAACATTGCTTATCATAACAAGTGTTAGGGCGCCAAAGGGATGGAAACTGCTCTGCATACTGATATCTCGGAACACGGATACATATCTAATTCGTAAATCTATGCTTTTTCAAAAGTCAATTCTGGAAGATCTTCGCAAAGCTATTGACAAACAAGTTGTACCAGGGAGACATTTATATATTGTAACTATATGTATAACCGTGGCCATTCAATTCATTTGCTTTCTTTATTTCGACACATGGTTACCCCCTCCTGCAGCCCTGTGAGTTGCTGGCAGAAAGTCAATATTGCTAAGCTTACAATAAGCGGAGTACATGTCCTTATATTTACCTCAAATATTCAGTAACCGGTATTATCTGTTGGAGAACGAGAAAATATGTCATCATACGGCAAATAGCGAAAATTTATATAGACTTCTATACAGTAATGGGCGCACAGTTGAACATGTACATATGCACGACAACAACACCGACAGCAAAAAAAAAATGTTTCACATAAGCTAATATTGAAATATTATCTAGATCTTGTTTATAAACATTCTTTTAATAAGATTAGCAGCTCTAAAACTCTGTATTAGGTAAACGACTGCCTGTATTGTTATAAGTATCTTTATAGGTCGGATCCCATATCTGGCATGGCTTTTGGTACAGAAATGAAAGGTACCGCTGTAGATACCCAGAGTTCATATCGTTTATTCAAATCTTAATCATGTACCCCTCATATTTGGTGTTTATTATGATTTTGAAACAGCTAAATTATCCATAGAAATGGCAAATCCAAATATCTCCATATTCATACACAATTAACACCAGAATGTTCTCTTTAAAAGTTAAATATTGTTATTCTATTTCCATCCACAGTCAACAGACAGTACACAAGGAAATATCTATTACACCTAAGTGGGTATTATCACAATTGAAAATATTCCTGCGCCAATGATAAATTTTGTGAACAGTTAAGACGTAATGCTGCTTTCATAGAAACCAAATTTCCCAAGTAAAGCGCTGTGAGTCATATTTTTTCTTTGAACCTCGCATGTCTGGTTTTAGACATTTTTATCACAAGAATGAAGTAGTCAAAACACGTTGATACACGTTTATAAATCTCTCACTTGCTCACGTCTTTATTGACTTTATATTGTAAAGAAACGTACTGATAAGCGGAGTGCGGAAAAGGTGCAGCCCGTGTTACTACCGGTAGGTACCTAAAGTGACCCATGTCTAAACTCCAGTTATTTATCTTATAAATCTTTTTTAACAAAATATTTAAGACCAGAATACATTTTTGAAAAGCTTTTCCCAAAGCCCCATAACCCGAGAAAATCCTTCTAAAAATATACCACTATAATAAAATGGCAAGCACATATGAAGTATTCGGGAACTGAAGTTTCTTCTGCAACAAAATTCCCCAATTTTTCATGTGTAAGGGAAATATTTAATTACAGTATACATTTTTGAGAAATATTGCCCGAAGTTTCATAACTCCGACCCAAAAATTCCTTCTTATATTTCATTACACACCCAATAAAATGACAAGCATAATGAAATTAATCTTGGAACCGATCTTTTCTTTTGTAATTGAAGGAAGTCCTCGACTCCGTTGAGGTTGAAAATACCTTGATTCGTAAATACTTCGTGAATCATCTACCAAACTGTCCAATCACATTTCAACACGTAAAAATTCAGAGTGATTGGAGAGTATAAAAAATCTGGAGAAATATGGTTAGTAAGAGAGAGGGATTATACCATTAAAATGGGAAACGTAGAAAGCAAAGTGGAAGAAATTGTTGTCGGCATATACGAACCTAACAACGTTCCATCCGATCGGTACTTTCTGCGTTCACATGGCGCATATTGCAAAGTTCGAAAAGAAGCTACCCGGAATGGGCAGGTGAAAGTCACAATTGAGTGCAGATGCCACGTTTACCAGAGTCGGGCCACGGCTTGCAACCTATCTAAGGCGACATATTGATGAATAGTAAGAATAACTATAGACGTAATTCAGAACCTGAATTTTGACGCCCAATGAGACATGAAACCAATCATACCACTTGAGGATTCCAGCCGGACAAACAGCCCAACAGACTGACCATGAGAAACAGCAACAATGAGACATGAAACCAATCATACCACTTGAGGATTCCAGCCGGACAAACAGCCCAACAGACTGACCATGAGAAACAGCAACAAGAATATTCGCACATTGAAATATACGAAAAGAGAACATAATAGTTAGTAAATTACCGTATTTCAATGTATAAACTGTTATATAAACGAGGATGCCACTTCCCTGAGTAGAACCTTCATAAATGTCAAGCAATTTGTGGCACCACTCTTTTTGTGTACAAAATGTATATCTCCGAGTCACTATGCCTTTCTCTACGACGAATGTGAAGCTATACTGTGTTATCCTTAAATGTTCTCGAATTTGGTTTCAGAAATAAAATTCAATTATTTAATTTAATCCGTTTTCTTCGCTTTCTACTGTGCTGCGCGGGAAAGGAGCAGCCCGTGTTACTATGTAACTAAAGTGACCCCTGTCTAGATTCCAGTTATTTGTCTTATAAATCTTATTTTAACAAAACGTTTAAGAACAGAATACATTTTTGAAAAGCTTTTCCCAAAGCTCCATAACCCAAGAAAATCTTTATAAAAATACACCACTATAATCAAATGGCAAGCACAATAAAAAGTATTCTGGAACTGAACCAAGTTTCTTTTGCAATAAATTTCCCCAATTCTGCTATGTGTAAGGGAAATATTTAATTGCAGTATACATTTCGAAGAATATTGCCATAAAGTTCCATTACTCCGACCCAAAAAAAAATCCCTTCTTATATTAATACACAGCCAATCAATCGACAAGCACAATGAAAAGAATTTTGGAACCGAACCAAGTTTCTTTTGTAATAGAAGGCAGTCCTCAATTCTGTTGAGGTTGAAAATACCTTTATGCGCAAAGACTTCTTGAGTCATCTACAAGTCCGTCCAATCACATTCCAACACGTTAAGATTCAGAGAGATTGGACGGTATAAAAATTCTGAAAAAAATGCTTAGTAACAGAAAAGTCTGCTACACTAAAATGGGAAGCGTACAGAGCGATGTGGAAAAAATCCCCGAAGGGGAATACGATCCTGGCAAAGTTCCGTCTGATAGTCAGGTTCTATATTTTCATGGAGGAAAATGCAAAGTTCTTCACAGAAGGAACATCTTCACAGGGAAGGTGAAAGTTATCATTAAGTGCAGATGCAACGTTAACCGGAGTCGGGTCACGTCTTGCAACCTATCTAAGCCGAAATATTAATGATCAGTAACTATCCGTGTTTTATGGCACATAACTCTATCAATAGACGAATCACAGAAACTGAATTTCGACGCCCAATGAGATTTGAAACCAATCACACAACTTGAGGATACCAGCCGGACAGACAGCCCAACAGACAGACCATGACTACCAGCACCAAGAATATATACGCACATAGAGATACACGGAGAGAATATTAGAACATTAGATAATCCTAGTAAAGCTATAATAAGCTTACAAACGAGGCGAGTGAACATATAGCGATTTAATCACTTATTTTAATGTATTACCTGTTATATAAATGAAGATGCCACTTTATAAATATCAAACAATTTGTGGCACCACTCCTTCAGTGTATATCTCCGAGTCACTATACCTTCCTTAACAGTGAATGTGAAGTAATCCCGTGTTATCCTTGAATGTTCTCGAATTTGGTTTCAGAAATAAAAATCAATTATTCAAACTGAGCCGGGTTTTTTTTCGCTTTTTTATTCATTTGACTTCCCGGCAACATGATTAAATTATTCTATATGTTGGATTTTAGATGATGTCATATCGTTTTAATTCTTTTTTCTTTTTGGCTTCCAAGGCTGTCCGTGCAAGCCCAAACTTTCTAGAAACAAGAATGATTTACTAAATCAAGTATTAAGAAATGCATTTTCACAAAATAGGTTTTTGAAGGTAAAATGAATTAAGTTAAACCAGTGTGAATTACAGCAATAAATAAAAAGTTATTATTTCCGGTTGCCCTTTTGTTTGATAGATATTCGATTTTTTAGTTTTCAGTGAAAATAAGTTCTTTTAGACTTATATGCCGTTGTAAACAATGACAAAATTGCCGATATATGGTGAAATGAGTATCGATCCCCTCGCAAATATCTTTAAACAACAGTAAGGCTAAATTGGCTGAACATAGGCGTTGCCACTTTTCGTTTGTAAAGGCACGTATTGATTATTTTACTGTTATGTTGGGGATTTTTTTTACAAAGGCTATTCAATAAAGGTTTTTTCTTTATTTTTTAAAAACTGTCAAACTCTTTAGATGCTTTCTTTTTAGAAATGCGCAAATTGCATTCATAATGCCAACGAGGTTCATTCCGAGGTGTTGGCCTTAAGAAATGGATAATAGAGAAGTGCATGATATAATGCGACAACACGTTATTTATGAGAAATGACCAAAGAATAAAAACTCTAGCAGTCGATGTCTATATTGAGTGTCACTACAGACGGTACAAGCACATCATTACACATTTTAATAAAACACCAGTCTGTGGATTTAGATTTTTACTGAAGTACATAAATATGAGGCACAGTCTCTTTTTAAAAACTTTCTTCTTACCAAATACACGTACGGCATGCATGTGCCGAAATTCTCCCCATCATCAACACACTATCATTGCAGTTACGAACTGAGCACCTAAATATTCAGAGAGCAAATCACACACGTGTACACTAACCAGTGCATTGTAAAGAGGCGCCAGCCGGAGATACAGCTTCTCAAAGGAAAAAAAATTAATAAAAACACAGAGCTGTTTTGAATACCTCTAAGGCATGAGACCAATGATTTCATTCTAAAAGCAAGTCATGATTTCTTTGTTACATATTATCCTGAAGTCTGGGTCTTACTTACAGCTACTATCTACCACCAGTTGCACTGAATCTCACATTCTAAGGTACCAGATGGACGGACAGACCGTGACTACCAACAGCAAGAAAAATAAAACAGAGATTCGCGAGGAAACGTCAGATTAGCCTTGTTAATCTGTAATAGCCAAGATTGGTTCTTTTAATTCTTTAGCTTTTTATGACTCAGTACGCAATTTTTCTGCGTCACGCTGCTGGAATGTACATTTACATGTACGAAGTACTGCATATACCTTTGCCCCCCCCCCCCAAAAAAAAAAAAAACTCAAAATTGTAACGTCGTGTGTACCTCTTACCTACACAGTGACTCTGAAGTTAATCCAGGGTATTTCATGTACGATTTTATCATAAACTGCTCTCCTCTTCTCTAACAGAAATATTACCTATTACTTTAGCTACACCCGGCCTTTTTGTGTAATGTTTTCATTGAAGGAAGGTTGAACTCCAAACCGGATATACGTTGAGTAGACAAACCCAACACAAATGACATGTTGAGTAGGAAGAGGAGGCTAGACATTGTTTTTTGTCATATATGAATACTTAAAAATTCAAACATAATACGGCTCTCTTCATCCCAAATAATCTCATAAAATATGACCCAGGTATTGAGCTTACTTCTGCCCCGATTTCAGTGTCCATTTAAAATACACCATTAGGCACCCATGACTGGGCACTTGTAAAATTGTTATAGGCTATAGCGTTACTTCATAAGTTTCTATGTCAATGTTGCTTTATTTTTCACTCCTGTATAATGACCTGAATACCCCCCTGTACGTTTAATGAAAGTATATGACGCAGTGTTATTTAAAAAGTTGTACCTCGGGACGTGGTTATGATTACCCCGCCTGATATCCATAAAAATCCAATATCAATGATAGTAAAAGTGTCACCATGTTAATACATAATTAACATCAGAATTCCCTCTTTAAAAGATAAAATAGATCTAACCTTTTTCATTTTTTAGTAAATATATTTCAGTGACAAGTTTACATGTACCATATACCGGTGCCTATATACTACAGCTTAAAGCTTAAGCATGGGTGTTAATGTTCCCAAGTCATCACCAGTACATAAGGAAACCTCCATGGCAGCTGAGTCGGTATTTTTTTTTACGTTAACAATTCTTTAAGGGTAAAGTAAAGGTGCTTTATTTAATAGAATCCAAATGCTCAAATAAAACTGCATGGTGCAATGCATTCCACGTGCTCAGTATGACAAATTTCTTTAATAAATACATGTATTTTCAAACAAAACCTGTAGAAATACAATAAGAAACACCCACACCATGCCAAATCTCTGCTCACTACACGTGGATCTTTCCCATAGGTGCGGTCTGTGCCGCTAGGTACTTAAATTGACCCCAGCTGCACGCTGGTGGAACTGAAGTCGTCCAATTTTCAGATCATTACCTTATGAATAATTAATGAGTAAAGGGAATGTATAAATATAGGAACTGTTTTTAAATAATATTTCCTAAACGCCTTAACCTCTTAAAATCCCCTAAATTTTTAATTTATATCTTTTACTTATATATACTTATTTTTCTTAAACACAATGTTTTGTGCTGTGATTTATTCTGAAACCAAGTTTCTTTTGCAATAAAATGTTATCCCAAAATCTGTCAAGATGCTGAAAATATTGATCTGTAAACTGTTCTTGAATCACCAAACAATCTATCCAATCACGTTCTAACATATTAAGACAAAGCAGTCGGGTTGCTTATAAATTTTGAGTCTCATAGCTCTGACTTTTAATTGAAATGTCTCTAACATCCGAAATGGGGGACGGAGGAAGTGCGCCGGTAGAAATCGACGTTATGGAGTGCAATCTTGACAACATTCCACCTGCTCTTAAAAACCTTCTACTTGATTTTCTGCGTCAACATGAGGAACATTGCAAAATACGAAAAGAAGGAACTGATCAGAGTGGAATAGTCACAGTTTCCATAGAGTGCTACTGCGGCGGTAACCAGGGTCTGGCAACCTTTTACAACAAATCTTTGCCGCAATATTAGTAACCAATAATTTTTCTCCATTCAAGTAAATCCAATGCTGAAATATCTTATCATTCCAAATTATTTTCACCTCCTTAGAAGGACTTTATCGAATTGTAAATGCATATGACTCCACGGAATGGGAGCTCAGATGGCAAAGGCGACAATCCACAATCAACAAAGCTTAAGATATCAAGTTCTACTAGTGCTACAACTACACACCAACTATAAGGCAACAGAAGCAGAGCACCAACAGCAATAATAGCTTTCAGCTATACAGTATTACAAACTGATACATCTCGTATTACTTATTCAAACAGAGTGACAGTGAACTGAATATATATGCTAGTGCTTAAATATGGATAAAACAGCAGAAAGGTTTGACACTGTTATTGTAATGAATTAATCTTAACATATTTATTTCCAACAATGTTAGATCAAAGTTATCACAAAACAATTCTTAGATTTAATATCTGATTGTGCCCGTAACCTACCGGGCTTCTTTTATATTTTTGTTCTGCTGTCATCATCGTATAACATTTGTTGAGAGGCCAATAATTATTGGTAAAGTACTAACAAGTTAAATGACACAAACGAAAACAGTAACTATAAAGAAACATTTTTGATCTTCGACTCCCTCATGCAGTGGCCAACGCAATATAGCATTATGGATGACTAATACACAGTTATAAAATACAGCGTAGCCCTGCAATTTAAATAACAATTGGGCAAAATTTATAGATTACTTAGGCGACTGTTGACGTGTCGATTTTCCATTTGATAAGTAAAATTAACTTGCTGGTTTTAAGAAAACTGATTTTGGGAATTTTATGACGACCAGATATAAATTATTTTGACTTTCTCCCAACACTCCAGACTTTCAATCGCCGTGGATGTATTATATCGGAATTCTTATATCTCATTAAAAATGGTCCTTGTGCGTACGCTTGAGGGTGATGAAATTGACAAATTAGACGAGGTGAAACAACGAATAATGCAGTTTCATGATCACTGGTTATGCCATATTGACTGTAAACTATATAAGGACAGTAGCGGGAAAGTGATAGCAATTGAAATCCACCTAGAGTGTAGATGCGGTATGGCCCAGCATCAAGCTACTTTTTATTGAACTGAAAAATCGAAGTGGAGACTTTCTTCAAAAACTTTTCAAGATATCCGACATAATTAATATGCACTGACATATTTCACATTATCGCAGAACTGTCCAGCTGTCATGTCCGTACATGCTCACAGAGAGCCACAGAAACTAACCACAAGCCTTACCTATCCCCTATGTTGAACAATTTCCGGAGGTGCCGCTACGCAAGGGAGAAAACTGGTATCAATCCACCTGTTACTGAATACGCCAAAGGTACGTGTTAATGTATGAGACCAGTGTAAAGATTACTAACTGTTAGGACCCATCTCACCCTTCCTGCCGCCTTGAGCGCTATGCACGAAACTACGATCAATTGGACAGTATATGACACCTTTCATGGTACCATGCGAAAAGACATCCCGGTGGACATAGAGTGAGCACCAACAAGAAAAAACCACACAGACAGAACGTTAGAAGATTCTACTTAATCAGTAGTGAACTAGTATTCAGTATAAACGACGCGGCTGAGCCTATGCTGGTTGATATATTGTGCTAGATTTAGTATAAATGAAGACGACATTGCGCTTGGTCTCACTTTACATATATATCAAACATTTTGTGGCACCACATCTGCAATGAATATCTCCAGTGACTTGGCCTGCCATGACGAAGGCTATATGACATTGCCGTGTTAGTGCTTACTCACTTCTATTCTAAACCTAGCTCCACTTCGATACTTACAAAGAAAAAAAACATTCTTTAACATAATCGATTTTTTGCGTTTTTTTCTTTATATTGGGCCCTGCTACATGGGAGTTATTTATTTAGTTTTAGATGTTGGCATAACGTTTGAAGATTATTTTATTATAGTAATTCTATCTCGCAAACCCTATATTACTAGAAATAAACTGTCAAGTACAAAGAAATGCATTTTTTGCCAAGTAGTTTTCTTAAAATGTGTTAAATAAATCCAGTTTGAAAAAAGATTGTTGTTTACTGTTGCCCTGTTGTGCATTTGATCTTTGATTTCTTCAGTATCCAGTGAAATATAGTTCTGTGAAGCGCTAATGATAGTAATACACTCATACATATTTTGGTCCGTGAGACTCCACCCACCAGCTCTCTTGGAATGTCAATAAGGCTCCAATTGACCAATCACTGGCGACTGGTGACGTTGCCACTTTTTCATTGTAATGCGCAGAATGATTATTTTAAGAAATATGATGTTGGGAATTTTTGAAAATAGCCTATAAAAGATTTTCTCTGTTTTTCGAAGACATTCAACTTACCTCTTTGGATGTAATTTTTTGCAGTTAACTTATCGTATTTAACATGAACAAAGTATTTATTCGGAGGTATGAACGTTCTGAAAAGCATCTCATAAATGAGGCTTATATACTGCAGGGGCATGTGCCATATCGCTGTGTCGTGATCAGAGAAAATGTTTACGGCAGAGACTGGGAGATAGTGGCGGTGGACGTTTACGTTCTGTGTTACTGCGGAGGGTACCAGCAGAAAAACACACCCTTCAATCCAAAGATTCATCGGTATTAGATTTCTACTCAAGTACAGAAAAATCGAGGTAGAGTCCTTTTTCATGAACTTTCTACTTACCTTACTACATGTATGCGCCTACATCTTCCACGCCGTTTGCCAAACTATCCAGCGATCAAGACAACCAGAGACTACTGACCAGAGCTACCATTTACGATCAACTCCACTACACACTGGAAGGCATCGACCAGACATGAAGTACCAACAACAAGATAACAACAACATTAGACGACCATAGTCCATCTGGAATACGCCAATGAGTGACCCGAGAGAATACTATGCTGCTTGCTTTACTGTATGAACTCTAATATGCCTGAGGACACCATTTTCAGCGTCAAACTGCCACCGTTTACATGGTACCCATCGCTGGTGAGTTACTGCACCTACCGCCACGTTCTAACAGCCTAAAACAGCAATATAATGTGTAACTCTTACCTTGACAGTAACTCTGAAGTAATTCCATGGAGAAAGTGGAGACTTTCTTCAAAACCTTTTCAATATATCCGAGATAATAAATATGCACCGACATAGTCTACATTATCACAGATCTCTCCAGCTGTGCGTATATGCTCCCAGAGAGCCACTGAAACTAACCTATATTTATAGAAACAAAATGTCACATACAAAGAAATGCATTCTTTAACAAAGTAGTTCTCTTAATATTAAAATGAGTGAAATAAATTCAGTGTGAAAAAAGATCGTTGTTTTCCGTGGCTCCGTTGTGCATTTGACCTTTGATTTCTTCAGTATCCAGTGAAATATAACTTTTTGAATCACTAATGATGGCGATACTCTTATACATATTTTGGGCCGTGAGACTCCACCAACCAGAACTCTTGGAATGTCAATAAGGCTCCAATTGACCAATCATAGGTGGCGTTGCCACGCCTTTTTATGTAATGCGCAGAATGATTATTTTAAGAAATATGATGATGGGAATTTTTGAAAATAGCCTATAAAGGAAGATTTTTTCTTAATTTTTCAAAGACATTCAACTTAGCTCTTTGGATGTAAATTATCATATTTAAAATGGTCAAGAAGTTTATTCGGAAGTTTGAACTTTATGAAATAGACAGTATAGACGAGGATCGTATACTGCGGCAACATAGGCCATATTGTGTCGTGGTCAAAGAAAATGTTTACGACAGATACGGGGAGATAGTGGCAGTTAAAGTCTTCGTTCTGTGTTACTGCGGACGGTTCAAGCCGAAAAACACACACTTCAATCCAAACATGCCTCGGTATTAGATTTCTACTGAAGTACAGAAAATCTAACCCGATACACGCAATACATGTATGCGCGTAAATCCCCCACGCTGTTTGCCAAACCATCCAGCGATCAAGACAACCAGAGACTTTTGACCAGAGCTACCATTTACGATCAACTTCACTACACTGGAAGGTACCAACCGGACATGGAGTACCAACAACAAGATAACACCCCACAGATAGAACATTAGACGACCCTTGTCCATTTGGACCATGAAATGCCCTAGTGAATACTATGCTGGTTTATTTACTGTATGAACTCTTATATGCCTGAGGACGCCATATTCAGCGTCAGACTGCTACCGTTTACATGGTACTCATCACTGGTGCTTTACTGCACCTACCGCCATGCTCTCAGCCTAAAGCAGTAATATAATGTGTAACTCTTACCTTGACAGTGACTCTGAAGTAATTCCATGGTAATAATCCTACGAAGTTATCATAAACTGCTTTCCATGTTCCTTACTGATATAAAAATCAATACCAGTACTATTTGCGTTTTGCTTTATTTTTCATTGCACCACTGAACGCGGCTAAACATAAGACTGTTATTTAAAATATTGGCATTTTCGGGTGCAGCGACACAAATGTGGCTGCCTCAGAAATTATAGGAATGTTAAAGGAGTACAGAAAAACATTTATATTAGCAAGTTTTCGAAGCAATTTTCATATTCTGAAGTCGTGATACATAAGGGTGTCGGGTGGTCGGCTCATGCTTAAGTTAAATCCACTTTATGCTGCAGCTTGTAGTACTGCAGTAAACGCCACGAAGATGTTTACCTCAGGTCGCATTCACAGCAAAGTTGATCCGCTGACTAACAGATCCACAGGTCAAATATGGCTGACCCACTTGAAAGCTTGCCTCATAATTCCGCAGGGAATATTTTCAGTGTTTATTAGGGGATAATGCGGCAACCTTTAAGTGGGTGGGCCATACTTGATCCTCGGATCTGTTAGTCCGCGGATAAACTTTGTTGTGAATGCGGCATTAATGTGAGAGTCAGTAGCACTTCAAGACCCTTGTTCTAAATAAGTCAGATCATCACAGGTGAGACACTTGATGCCATTTCGAACTATGTTTACCGAAAAGGCTTACACAAATTTGAACCCCTGGGAACGATCACTAGCGAGTGGACCTGCTGCTGCTGAAGGTCACTTGTTGATTGAAAAGCTTCTTGCAACTTGTCCATCCCCACTTCATGTTTAAATGAGAATTCTCTCCGTGAATGTTCTCCGTTTGTGACGAGATCTTAAACCATCGGTGGGGACATTCAGGCTCTGGCACCAACTATCGTGAGCATGCAATAGCAAAATTATGCTAAGATTGTCCTCCACACAAACTAATAAGATGGCAAGAAGTAAGATGCCCTTTAAGTGCAAAGACAACATTTCAATTGAAATTAATCTAAATTATATTGAAATAAAATTTTAAGAGACTACAGTACTATAAGTAAATCCGTCTTCCTTGTATCAACCATGCATTTCAAATTTTCCAAGATGGCGACGTATTCAAAGATGGGTCGGGGGGGGGGGGTGATTTTCCCGATTTTTAAATTACAAAAACAATTAAGGTACTTTGGAATAAATTAAGTACCTTAAATAGCTAATATATAAGGCTAAGTACCAAAAACGTAATGTCTATAACTTTAGTTAAACCTAAAATTATGCTTGGCAATAACAAATTTAACTCGGAACAAGTAGATGACTACTGTAGATCAGAGTGTTCCAAATGTTGGTATGTCAAAACAAATTTCCTGTTACCCTTCAGTGCGTATTATTCCAGAGTTAACACACCAGGGTTTGTTGCACTGCGTATGCGTTTCATTTTGGGACCAAACGGGTTTAGATAGTATTAGCATTTCCGAAAATGCCTATACCATACAATCGATACCACGTGTCGGGTGTTAGTCAGCTGATTGGCCGCCTCACCGAACCAATATAAAACTGATATTGTGAAAGACTGCCAAGGCTCTTTTGTTATTATAATATGTTTATAAGATGGGTGTCAAAATTCTTAAAGGTCAGCAGTATTTGTGTACGTTATGCTGTGTATACACACAAAGCCATATGTTTAATGTGATTGAGATCTACAAGGGAAATGAAATTAATATTTCATCTAGGGAAATAATTCTGAATATTTTGAAGCCCAAGGTAATCAATTCAAATCTACCAGACAGACAAAATAAATTGTAATAAAATATCATGCAATAAAAAGAGAAGTCTCTCCGACTGCCATGGAGACAGAGGCATAAATCAGCCAACGGCAGTGGATGTGTTAGTTGAGACCTCTCTGACAATCACGGAGACTGAGACATATCCTAGAGAGAGTCGTTGTGTTAGTTGAGGCCTCCCTGACAGACATGAAGACATGAGACATGAATCATCCAGTGACAGTGGTTGTGTTAGTTGAGGCCTCTCTGACATGAAGGCAGAGACTTGAATCATCCAGTGACAGTGGTTGTGTTAGTTGAGGCCTCTCTATAACAGAGACGAGGACGTTAATCACTCAATAAGAGTCTTTGTGTTAGATGAGGTATCAGTATCCTTTCTTTTGTTCGTCCTTGTGTGTACTTACCTTAAATCATTTGTAGTCTTCCCGCACGAAAACGCAGTAGATACTCCAGCGCCGTAGACTACTGCAATCATACTGCAAACATGTCTCAAATCTGCTTCGATTTGGGACCTAATTAGCATATTTGAAACATGCTTCTATCATGCTGCTAATCTACTGCATTAATGCTCCTCTCTGTACAAACCTATGTACTTTTTGGAGTAGAATTGCAGTAGGCTATACTGCATTTTTACTGCAAATATGCTCCACACCACTACTTCGTTAATGCATCTTCGCTACTTCGATACTACTGCATTTTCGTGCGGGTTAGTACCATAGCATATCATACATTTCTAAGTTATGGCCATAATTTATACAATGTGCCATTCAATTCAACACGAACTGGTGGTTCTGTCGGAATTATTAAACATACCACATTTATCAAGAACAAATAACTTTTATCAAATGTGCTGGGTATTGTTTCTTTTTAATTTCAATAATTATAAATGTAAATGTTTATCACTCAAAATGTAACGTCGAAAACATCAATATCCAAAATGTTGCAGTGAAGGTTTCAGGAGTTATGAAATCAAACTGTATTCTATGTGTTCTTTCCAAATCTCTACAGACATAAACATTTAAGTACCCCATAAAGTCTTCATTGTCACTGTGTAGATTGTATAATTGTCTGAAGCAGCGCCACAAATACATTATCGTATCTATATATTCTCCATCAATATCGACTATGAACAGAAAGTATTGACGGTTGGAACTCTGAGAGTGTAGGTAACAGATTACTTACACCACGAAATAATCACAATGTTTTAGAAAAACTATCAAAGGGATAAAACGGGCCATCTTAGCAAGCTCACTTCGTGTAATCCCACTTCTAGTTTATTCTTAACCACCGTCCTACAGGCCTACCCAACTACCAGACTCGGCACCTACGGATCCAGAATAAACTGGTATATCAGACCACACTACCCGTTTTCAAGGTGTGTGTCAGATCGCATTACAGAGTATCAGCCACCACACCGATTTTGCCTGGTGCGCGATGTGATAGCGATGATCCTAGTAATAGATAGACCCCGAGTCAGCGAGGGTTATGTGGCATACACGGGTGCGAAGCACGAGTGGATGTCACATTACCCTCGCTGACGAGGGATCTATCTTATTTAGACCACGGGTCCATTAGCGGGTTATAACGCATTCATGCGAGACGTGCGGTTATGCGAGTTACACCACGTCTGAATCTTTTGTTCTTCACTTCCACCGTGGTCTAAAGCGGGGTTGGAAAGTAATGCATCTCATCTTGATTCATGCGCTGCTGCAATTTTCCCTGTTTATGCTAAAAATCTGACAATACCGCAATTTTTGACATAAAATTTAGGTTCGAACATAGCCAATGATGTTTTGTAAATAAGAACTTGCAAACTTATATATTCATTTAGAAAAGTAAATCTGATTTTGATAGCGGAAGCATATTCTGTCGGGGGTTAAATATTTTCTGGACGAGATTCAGTGAGTCGTCTGTCGCCATGTTGTCACTCGGAACTACTCCGATGTCTCCGCACTCGACAATAGTATGGAGCTTGCGGAATGAGCCGAGGATTGCCGATTTCCATGTTGTTGTATTCATACGACTCCTACTTGACGAAAACGAGGCGCGATACCCGGATGACAGGTAGGCTTACAAAATTTGTGATGGGGTATGATACTCTGTAATGCGATCTGACACACACCTTGAAAACGGGTAGTGTGGTCTGATATACCGGTTTATTCTGGATCCGTAGGTGCCGAGTCTGGTAGTTGGGTAGGCCTGGTCCTATATGCACCACGAGCTCGGCACAATATAATAAAACCATGTCAGGTGGATAGCACCATCTTAAAAGCCATCTACAAAATCAGATATCAACTAAATAATTCTAACATACTTCTAAATTTGCCACTTTTTTTTTGCTTTTCTAATATATCTATTGTACTAACACGCATATAAATAAAGTAAATGACATTATAAGACGACATTATAAGAACCATTTAAACCAAAAATAAAGCATTTGAATTATAGAATATGATTTGACAGTTATATGGGCTGTAAAAGCTTTGGTTTTAATTATGAAACGCTTTTGGTTAAGAGCGGATTTTGAATAGATTATAATGTTGATGTTAATGCAGTTAATTTTAAAAAGGTAAAAGTTGTATTATAAGTATTACGTCACAAAAAAAGCATCGTTTGTTGGTAGTTTGATATGACTAGTAGTGTTCTCTGAAAAATCTAATTATTATTTAGAATTAACTGACTTTATATTAAAGTTATAAACCGGTTCAGTTTACTCTGGCAGAATTTGTTGTAAAATATTAGAAGCGCACTTTCAATAAAGGTAACCTGTAAATGTACCGACACGGTGCATATATCTAGAATTTTATCCCTTTATTTTTTATTCTTGTTATGTGAATCAGACACAGCTTTCATGTTACTGACAAATATATCACACTTCACTTCACATTACACAGATAAAATACATAATTAATTCCTTATCTTTTGTGTAATTTCAGTTTATAACAGGGATTGCTGGAATTTTATTTATCCTTATCTTTTTGGTATGGTTTCTACGACACGGTTGTAACAGAAACGTTTACAATTTATAAATACTTATTCCTTGTTATTATTTCTGTGACTCGTAAAAAACAGAGACATTTAGATTTAATTAAATGATTGTTACTCATTGGTATTTTTACGGCTTGTCAAGAACAGGATTGGTTAAGAATAGTGGCGTTTTTTTCCAAAGAATTGGATTTTTTCTCAATCAGCAGCAATTGTTGTTTACAACCAATAAATAGGGATGTTGAGCATTTTGTTATTTATTACTCTGAGGTATCATTTCTACGGCACTAGATTAGAGATTGTAAGAAACTGACTAATCCTTACTCTGGTGTGATTCTTTGGCATGTTTCGAACAGGTGCGTGTATATTTTGATTAATTCGTACTTGACGGTATGGTTTCTTTGACGCGTCGATAAGAGCGCTGTTTACATTTTATCTTGCTACAAAATAAAACGCGTTCTGCCTTAGTCTGTTTGACACTTATATGGAACCAGTCTGTGTGTAATTCTCTCAGCAATATATATATATATATATATATATATATATATATATATATATATATATATATATATATATATATATATATATATTTTTTTTTTTTTTTTGACCAATCTGAAGTTATCGCTGGGAGAATGATAAGGCGGTTGACTGCGCCACTTCGCTTCAAATAACAATCATTTAATTTATCACAATTGTGAATGATAAATGTGATAAATTAAATGATAAATCATTTAATTTATCACATTTATCATTCACAATTGAATGTTCATATCAAATACGCTGTATTTACTTTTACGTTCAAAAATTATACCTAATACATTTTATCAATCCAAATGTAACGTCGAAATATATTAAAAGTTTACTTACAAAACTGCGTTTTTATCCAAAATACTGTAGGTCATCTAGGGTAACAGAAGTAACCAAGTCTGCTTCAGTATATCACATCATGAGTTCAAACTGCATTCTATCTCTACCTCCCCAATATCAAACCTATGTTCCACTCCTTAGTGTCTTCATAGTCACCGTGTGGGTTGCATATCAATGAGAACTGTGCATATTACAGCAGCGGCACATTATCATATGTATTCTCCATCAATACTGATATTGAGTAGAAAGTATTGACTGTTGGGATTTAATGATGACATATCTGTTTGAGAGTGCAGATACTGAATCTTTACATCACGAGGAAATCACAATATAATAGAACCATATGCCAGGGGGATAAGATCCATCTTAGCTAGCGAACAGAGCCCTCACATTCAGCTTGTCCTTAACTACCGTCCTATATACACCACGGGATCATCACAGGAATATGGAATCATGCCAAGGGGCACCACCGTCTCAATTAGAACCTACAAAGTCAGGTATCATCCTGATAATTCTAGCATACTTATGAATTTGCCCCTTTTTCACTTTTCTAATATTGCAACTGTACTTATAAATGGTATGAATAAAATAAATGACATTATATGGCAGCATATACATATATATATATATATATATATATATATATATATATATATATATATATATATATATTTCTCAATTTGAAACTTATCTGAAAAATATCAGAACTGCTACGTTATATGAATATTAATCGTTTATTATGTACTCTCGTATTTGCCTTAACACATTTGATATAATGTGATTTTGGGTGCATTATAACACAAAAGAAAATATAATCATTGCTGAACATGACATTAAATAGACAGCAGAGAAGGAAAATGTGAAAAACAACTAACAAAAACTATTGCAAAATTATTCACATTAAAAATTTTGATAGAATCAATAATTTTTGCAACATATCCAGTTAGGCAGATATTGTACACACACGCACAAAAAAAAATTCCAAAATCCTACTTTTCGAAAGGGGCATGCTTTATTGAAATACAAAGCCAATGAAAACATTTAAGGAAAAAACATGGCAAGACAATCAATGGCTTAAGAGGCCAGTGTTCTCTGAAATGAAATGTAACTATTATTTATAATTAACTTACATCATATTAACGTTATAAACTTGTTCAGTTTACTATGGCAGAATATACTGCAAAACATCAGAAGCGCACATTTTTCTAACATCTTATGCATTTTTTCATGCTTTTAATATACATCAGACTGCATTTAAATTAAATTTGACAAATACATTACACTCACGACGCATTATACACATACAATACATTATTAATTCATTATCTTTGGTGTGATTTCAGTTTATAACGGCATTGCTAAAATTTTATTTATCCTTATCATTTGGTATGTTTTCTACGACACGTCTGAGACAGAGACGTCTACATTTTATAAATTCTCATTCCTTGGCATTTTCCTGTGACTCGTGAAAACAGAGACATTTAAACTTAATTAATGAGTTCTTACTCCTTGGTTTTTTTTCTACGACTTGTCAAGAACAGGAATGGTCAAGAATAAAGTGGTATTTTTTTTCAATCAGCAGCAATTGTTGTTTACCACCAATATATAGGGTTGTTGATCATTTTATTATTTTTTACTTATTGATGCCGTTTTTAAAGCACATCACCAGAAATTGTAAGGATTCTAGGGCATGTTTAGAACAGGAGCGTGTATATTTTGGTCAATTCATATTTTTGGTATGATTTCTTCGACGCGTCGATAAAAATGGTTTTGCATTCTATCGGTTCTTATTACAAAATAAAAAGCGTCCTGCATTTGTTTGTTTGACACTAATATGGGACAGATTTGTGTGTAATTCTCTCAACAGTAGTTTTTTATTTAACCAATTGAAGTTATCGCTGGGCAAAAGATAAGCCGTTTAACAGCGCCACTTCACTTCATATGATGCCGTGATTGAGAACGATTTTGAACTACTTATTAGGTAAACAAAAAAGGAGTGGTTCAAAGAAAGATAAATCTAACACCTGCAGATATTTGTTCAGTGAAGGGTTTCAGCTGTTTAGGAAAGGTAATTGTGAAATAATAAAATTTACTTTGTTAAAGAAGCAAATGCCATATACAATATCGAAAGACGTTATATATAACGCTGTTTGCTACCTAGTTGTCTGGTCAACTTATGTTGCAGGTTTCTATATGTATGTCGTTTATGTACATTCTATCAGACATACTGTATTGGTAGTGTGTATTTGTGAAAAATCAGTTATATAAGCCACATCGAATTGGATGCATGTATTTGCAAGGAATCAGATCTTCTAATTTCGTAGAAAAAGATCTGTATCTGACTTTCAATGGTATCCAGATTTTAGAAACTAGTTATATAAGAAGGGACAAATATATCCCTTAATTTTTATAAGTTCGGTTTTATAAGTAACTGATTTTATGAAAATGTTTTTTTCGTGGTCTGTAGAAAGAATGACAAAACAGACACAAGAATAACGAGAGTCTGACTCGACGAAAAAAAACATTTTTCTTGATATTAAGACTAAATAAACAGAGTCACGCACGGCCATTCGATCCACCTTACACAGACCTTGGTCACTTGAATGGCTATTTTGCGCTCATGTTCCACACTTGAGGAACATGAAACTAAACCAAACGAACACTTGGTACTCGTTTTATCAGACATTTTAACCCTGACAATCCCACATCTGTCAACCAATATTCTAAAACACCAACCTCATTACCTATACAATACATCCACCAAACACAAATGCGCAGAATCCGCTCCGCCCCTTACCAATCACAAATTCTTCTCAAAATGATTCACCCTCTTACCAAAAACAATCACGGCACACAATATGAGAGACTGACGTTAATATTTGAATACACTATTAAGTAAATATTTGGAGTGAACAGGCTGTATAAAAATATCGGAGAAATATTATATAGTTAGTAACAGAAAGAGTTTTGGAAACCGGGAAAATGGGAAACCGACTAAGCAACGTGGTAGAAATTGTCGAAGGCATATACCAGCCTAACAAAGTTCCGTCTGATTCGCACTTTCTGCGTTTACATGGTGCATATTGCAAAGTTCGAAGAGACACTCTCGAGTCGGGGATGGTGAAAGTTACCACTGAGTGCAGGTGCAACGTTGGGCAGAGAAAGAACACGTTTTTCAACCCATCTACGCCGAAATTTTAATGAACAATAAGTATTATCTATGGCTGCATCATAGAAACTAAATTTCGACGCTCACTTAGAAACAGCCCATAAAAGAAGTTTTTCTCTTCATGTTTCAAAAACATTCAACTTAGCTCCTTCAATGTAGTTTTGGAAACGAGCAGAGAAATACACCCTTCATTCCAAACGGTAATCCGTGGTATCAGACTTTTATTGAAGCACATAAAATCGAGGTAGAGTCCCTTTTCATGAACTTTCTACTTACCGTATGCACGCACTACTCGAAGGCGCTAAAATCCTCCATACTATTTGCCAAACTATCCAGCAATCAAGACTACCACTGGACTTATATATGACCAGAGCTATCATCTACGATTAACAGCACTATACATTGGAAGGTACCAACCGGGCACAAATTGACCACTAGACGACCCTATAGTCCTTCTGGAATATACCAATGAATGGCCCCAGCGTATGTATGAACTCTAATATACCTGAGGCCGCCATTTGTAGCGTCAAACTACCACCGTTTACATGGTACTCATCAGTGGTGAGTCACTGCACCACGTCCTGACAGCCAAAAACAGTAATATAATGTAAAATTTATAATGTATTATATAAAATGTTACATTTACTGAATCGAGCATTGGTTTGCGTCGCCAATCCAAACTGCATTGCTTATTCCTCTCTCTCTCTCTCTCTCTCTCTCTCTCTCTCTCTCTATATATATATATATATATATATATATATATATATAATTTTTTTTAAATATCCCTTCCATTTTATTAAAAAGACATACAGGTGTATGTACGGACAGACACAGATATATTTGTGATTACATACTATGTATAAGAAACTTGGTCTTTCGTGCAACCTAATTACTAACCTCATTCTATAAGATACTTGATTCATGAAATGGGTTTGGTTGAAATAGGATTTTGAATGAATTCGAATGCAGATGTTTATGCAGTTACAATCAAGCATCTTTTTGGAATTACATGTATTTTAATATCGCTGGCAGTGATCTTTGAAATAAAAATCTAATTACTTTTTAAATTAACTGATATTATAAACTTTGGCCAGCGACTTGTTCATTTTTGAGATTCTTGTGATGTGAATCAGACACGATATTTATATTGCCACTGACACATTCAATACAAAGGGCTTTGGTCATACACTAGGTCCTTTTGTATGATTTCTATTATAGATATATAGCAGGCGTTTACAATTATATTAATTATTTTTCATTGGTATTATTTATAAAAAGTGTTTAAAACAGATAAACAGTAAAGTTTAAATCGAGATCTTATCATCTCACCCAGACACTCTTGAGTATGGTGAGAGCTCAGTTCTACTTTTTCACTCTACCGGCTACCAAATCGGTAATTTCATTGAGAATAATATGTTTTGTCTGTAAATCTTTAAAGCAAGTACGCAAAGTTGCATTGCAGATCTTATTCATCAGCTTAATTTAAAGCACACAGTAAAAGCAGAAACTCTTTTTACGTCTAGTATTTACTTACTAACTATGAAATAAAGAGGCAGTGTATCGCATCTTATAATGATCTCATAACATTTTTATTGTTAATTCTCATAATTCTGTGGTAAGGTCTCTATGGCACGCTACGAACAGACGTTTACATTTTCATTAATCCTTATGCTTTGAATGATTTCTATGACATATTTAGAACAGGAGCGTTTACTTTTTGTTAAGTCATACTTTTGGGGATGATTATTCGATGCGTCATAAGAGAAGTGCTTTGGTTTTATCAATTTTTCTACAAAATAAACACGTCCTGCATTAGTTTGTTGAGCACTAAGATGGGACCAGTTTGTGTAGTTCACACAGTCTTTCTATATGACCAATTCCTGTTATCGTTAGAATACAAATAAGGCATATCACTCTAAATGATTTTGAACTTTGATGCTTTGCTAGTTAACAATAAGGGATTGTTCCAAGAAAGATAAACCTATCGAGCATGCATTTGATTCCCAAAGAGTTTTTTATATTAGTCATGCAAAAACATACATGTACTCGTAAAATAATATATTTTATTTTTTTTTAAACAAATTTATATTTACACACGGTTGACCTAGTTGCATGTTTTCTCAGTTTACTTCATATCAAAAATTTACAGTTATCATTTTTATCACAGTTTAATTTTTAAGTTACAGTTATGCTATATTAAGAAAATGAAAAATGGTTCTAACACTGGACTTTACGTTGAAACAGAGATCACTACGTTACAATCTTTTTATAAGACCTCATTCAGCGCAATGGCCAAGAACTCAAAAGTAAATGAAATTTAACGACAGTAAAACTGGTCAAAAAAAACTAATAATATTTTTGACATTTAGGCGGGGCAGAAGTCTGTGATGTTTCATTTTATACCAATACATTCATTACTGCAGAAATAACTCGACTATATTTTTCTGCAATTTACAATCTACATCCAGGATAATAACAATAATAAATTATTCCAAACATGATCTTGCTTGTCACGGACTGTTTGCCAGTTACCTCGTGCCATACTTTCAGTCTGCAGAAATTTACAAAATGACACTTCTAATTAAGGTCAGTATTGTATCAGATTGGAATCAGAAACAAATACAAAATTAGAAAATCGTCATATCAGTGGTGATAGGACACCTTTATAGGATTCTAAATACTTGGTAATGGTATCTTAGAAGTATCCAACGAAGTACCCATCTGTTTCTAATACAATAGATACTCTTGCAGCTCTCGAATAACAGCTGCGGAATTACTATCACTATTAATCACGCTCCAACAGACATCACAACCCAGATTCTCAACAACCGGTGAAAGGCTACTGAACATTGTTAATGAACGTCTGTCGAGGAATATTTTAACCGTAAATTATAAAAAAGTCTAAAAATTGGATCCAGGGTATAAAGCCAGTCACCTTCAAACAGAGACAATTTAATAGGCCACTATACCCAACAACAAAAAAGCAAAACTACTTTCCAACAATAAAATGGCTCTCTTCCCTATATTTAACAAAAATCGTGAAAGAACATTATATTATGATACAGTTACAAATTATGACAGTTTATCAGCCCTTGCTCAGTTACGTCTTAGAACTCCACTGGGTGGCACACTTGGTCGAAAGCTGAAAAGTGTGACAATCTGTCACCAGTGTACCTAAGGGGCACTTGAAGATGAATACATCTTTATACTTCAATACCCGACATATAAACAGTCCGGGAGGCCTTCTTTAGTGAAATCTCAATCCTAAAAGCTGATACACTCAGGTCACCATAAAGCAAACTAAGAAAAGTATTTTACCGTGCCAACAAAGATAACCTAGTCTTTTACATGTTTCACGATTTGCATTTATGATGAATCTGTAAACACACCAAGAAGTTATATCTCCCGCTTAGATTGAATATTTTATTCGTAATTTAACTAGTAAATCTGTTCATTATGTTAAGATATATATTTGAGTCATACACTTGCAACAAAAATACCAATTACGGAATGACAATGCACCAATTGTATTGTTGTTATTATATTATATTGTACAAATGCAATACAGAAATGTACCAATACAGAAATGACTTGAATGTAAAAGAACGTTTGACTACATTAAAAACAAATAAAACAAGAGATAACAAAATTAATTAGAGAAAACTTTTAGATACTTCCTTTCAGGAAGTCACTGGGGATGGCAATAGTTTCATATTGATTGCATATAAAATCATTGAAACCGATCAATGTCTAAAACATACACGGAACTGGTCAGATGTAAAGGAGATGTACAATTTTGGTCTCACTCAGCGTTCTTGGGATGAGGCAAAAATTAAAAAGTAATACCAGTGCCCCATTCAAGAAAGAGTATGTGAAAGTGCCAAGGGGGCAAGACGTCTATCACTTCATAGTCACCCAAACAGGAGGGGTTTCTCCATGAGATATACGAATTAAAGGTGCCACAACTGAGTTTAATAATATTTATGCCTTAAGTTTATAAGACTTTGTGAAACATCTCAATTAGTAGACGTAGTAATGAATGTAGTATGCATATGAATTATATTGCAGGGCTACAGTTATTAAATCCGTCTTTGTGTAAACTTATTTTAAAAATATAAATAGGGATTATAATTATTAATTATTAATAGGGATTATAATTATAATTGGGATTATATTATTTTGTTACAGTCGTCTTATACACCACCGCGTTCTAAGGGGGTAATATATTTCAGTTAATTAAGGATGGGATGGCTTTACTGTAATGATCGTTTAATATATATCACATCTATTAATTACAATTGTAAGTCACAATCATATAGGATGTATATACTTTCACGTTCATCAATCATACCTATTGCAATTTATCAATCCAAATGTAACGTCGAAATACATAAATAGCTTACTTACGTAACAAGCTGCGTCTTTTTATCCAAAATGTTGTACGGAAGGTAACAGAAGTATTCACGTCTGCTTCAGTATTTCACATCATCAATTCAAACTGCATTTTAACTGTACCTTCCCAATCTCAAACCTCCTGGGGTATGTACCACTCCATAGTTACTTAATAGCCACTGTGTAGATTGTATATACCAGGAGCAGATCCAGAGCTATTTACTGACAGTCTTCCAAATTATCTTTGTTGATTCATCCTCCAATTTTGACCGTCTTCCAACAGAAAAAAATAGATATCGTCAATGTAAACTTGAAAATCTGACCGCCTTCCGGAAGACCCAGAAGACGGCCTAAATCCGCCCCTGTATACTGTGTATATTACGACAGCGCCACATTATCATAGCTATTCTTCATCAATATTGATATAGAACAGAACGTATTGACTGTTGGGATTTACTGATGATATATCTGTCTGAGCTTGTAGCTAACTGGATCCTTACACCACAATACCTTCACAATATAATAGAAATATGTCAGGGGGATAACATCCATCTTAGCTAGCTAACACTACAGAACCCCCACTACCAGCTAGTCTTTAACCACCGCCCTGCATGTATATACAGCACGGGATCATCACAGTACTAGAATCACGCCAAGGGATAAAACCATCTCAACTAGAACCTACAAAGTCAGATATAAACCCGTTAATTCTAATTTATTTATAAATTTCCTCCGTATATACATATATATTTCTCATGCAGTTTCAAACTTATCTGACAAATATAAGAACTGCTACGTTATATGAATATTAATCATTTATTATGTAGTCTCAGATTTGCCCACATTTGATTTTTTTTTTTTTTTTGAGGGGGGTGTATTATATCACAAAAGAAAATCATTGCTGAACTTAGAATAAAAAGAAAAATATGGAAAAAACAGCTTACAAAAACCATTGCAAATTATTCACATTAAAAATATTTAGAAATCAATAACTTTTGGGAACAAATCCAGTTAGGCAGATCTTGGGAAGAAATATCTTAATATTTTAATATTAATAATATTAAAAACACATACACACACATTATCACTCATCACGTGCATGCAAAAAAATAATAATAATAATAATAATAATTTCAAGAACTCCCCAGGAAATAATAACAAAATCCTAATTTTCGAAAGGGGCATGCTTTATTGACATACAAAACTACTGAAAACATTTACGGATACAAACATGGCAAGACAATCAACGGGCGAAAGAGGCCAGTGTTATCTGGAATAAAATGAAACTATTATTTAGAATTAACTGATATCTTATAATATTATATAAACTTGTTCAGTTTACTCTGGCAGAATATACTGCAAAACATCAGACGCGCACTTTCAAAAAAGGTTGTTGAACGACACGATGCATTTTTCTAGCATCTTATGCATTTGTTCGTTCTTTTTATGTAAATCAGACGGCATTTAAATTACATTTGACAAACCCATTACACTACACTACCCATTATACACATACAATACATTATTAATTCATTATCTTTGGTGTAATTTCAGTTTATAACGGGATTGCTAAATTTTTATTTATCCTTATCATTTGGTATGTTTTCTACGACACGTTTGTGACAGAGACGTCTACATTATATAAATTATTATATCCTTTTGATATTATTTTTGTGACTCTTGAAAAACAGAGACATTTAAACTTACTTAATAAATTTGTACTCATTGGTATTTTCTACGGCTTGTCATGAACAGGAATGGGTAAGAATTAAGTGATGATTTTTTTCTATCAACAACAAGTGTTGTTTACAACCAATATATAAGGCTGTTAAGAATTTTATTATTTCTTACTCTTTGGTATCATTTCTACAGCACAAGACCAAAAACTGTAATAATGTGACTAATTCTTACTCTTTGGTAGAATTCTTCGGCATGTTTGGAACAGGGGCCTGTATACCTTGGTCAATTCCTACTTTTTGGTATGATTTCTTCGACGCGTCAATAAGAGAGGTTTTTGCATTCTGTCGGTTCTTGCTACAAAATAAAATTCCTTCCTGCATTAGTTTGTTTGACACTCATATGGGATAAGACTGTGTGTAATTCTTTCAACAGTAGTTTTTATTTAACCAATTAAAGTTATCGCTGGGCGAAAGATAAGCCGTTTAACAGCGCCACTTCACTTCATATGATGCCGTGATTGATTCTGAACTTTGAACGATTTTGAACTACTTAGTAGGTAAACAAAGAAAGATAAATCTAACACCTGAAGGTATTTGTTTGGTGAAGGGTTTTAGCTGTTTAGGAAGGGTAATTGTGGAATGAAATATTTTATTTTGTTGACGAAGCAAATGGCACACACAATAGAAAAAGACGTTATATAAATCGTTGTTTGCTACCTAGTTGTCTGGTCAACTTATGTTGCAGGTTTCTATGTATGTCGTTTATGTACATGCTATCAGAAACACTGTATTGGTAGTGTGTATTTGTGAAAAATCAGTTATATAAGCCACATTGAATTGGATGCATGTAGTAATGGGGAATCAGATCTTCTTGTTTCGTATAAGCAGGGAAAAATCTGAAAAAAAAACCACCTATATCTGACTTTCAATAGTACCCAGATTTTAAAAACAATTAAGGAATATAAGAAGAGACAAACATATCCATTTTTGTAAGTTCGGTTTTATAAGTAACTGATTCTATGAAAAAGTTTTCGCGTGGTCTTTAGAAAGAAAGACAAAACACACACTCTCGATTAAAAGAGTAACGGGACTCATATGCGACGAAATAAAACGTTATTCTTGACGTTAAAACCAAATAACCATCGAGTCACACACGGGGATTCGATCCACCATACACAGATCTTGGCCATTGTTGTGGTTATTTTGCGGAAACTAAACCAAACGAACACTTGGTACTCGTTTTATCAGACATATTAAATCTTAAAATTCCATATCTATCAACCAATACTCTAAAACACTAACCTCATTACCTGTACAATACATCCATCAAACACAAATTCCCACAATCTCCTCCTCCCCTTACCAGAACCAATCACAAATTCTTCTCAAAATGTTCTTCCCCCTTACCATAACCAATCACAGAACGCAATATGAGATACCGACGTTAATAATTGAATACACTGTTAAGTAAAGATTTACAGTGACAGACTGTATAATAATATCAGAGACATATTATTAGTCAGTAACAGAAAGAGTTTTTCCACTAAAATGGGAAACGTAAGAAGCAACTTGTTAGAATGTTTAGCAAGCACATACGAGCCTTACAGCGTTCCGCCTGATTCGCACTTTCTGCGTTTCCATGGTGCAAATTGCAAGGTTCGGAGAGACACTCTCCAGTCGGGGATGGTGAAAGTTACCACTGACTGCAGGTGCAACGTTGGGAAGAGACAGAACACGTTTTTCAACCCATTTACGCCGAAATTTTAATGAACAATAAGTATTATCTATGGCTGCATCATAGAAACTAAATTTCGACGCCCACTAAGAAACAGCTTATAAAAGAAGTTTTTCTCTCCATGTTTCAAAAGCTGTCAACTTAGCTCTTTCGATGTAATTTTGGAAATTCACTTATCTTAATTGATCAAGAAGTTTATGATCAAGAAGTTTATTCAGAGGTTTGAACGTTTTGAAATACACAGTATAGACGAGGAGCGTATACTGCGACAACATATGTCAAATTTCCTGCGTCGTGATCAAAGAAAACGTTTACTGCAGATATGGCAGTTGACACTTACGTAGATTGTGCCTGCGGACAGCACGAGCAGAGAAATGCACCCTTCATTCCAAATGGTAATCCGTAGTATCAGTCTTTTATTGAAGCACATAAAATCGAGGTAGAGTCCCTTTTCATGAACTTTCTACTTACCGTATGCACGCACTACTCGAACGCGCCAAAATCCTCCACACGATTTGCCAAACTATCCAGCAATCAAGACTACCTCTGGACTATATGACCAGAGCTATCATCTACGATTAACAGCACTATACATTGGAAGGTACCAACCGGGCACAAATTGACCACTAGACGACCCTAGTCCTTCTAGAATATGCCAATGAATGGCCCCAGCGTATGTATGAACTCTAATATACCTGAGGACACCATTTGTAGCGTCAAACTACCACCGTTTACATGGTACTCATCAGTGGTGAGTCACTGCACCACGTCCTGACAGCCTAAAACAGTAATATAATGTAAAATTTATGATATATATATATATATATATATATATATATATATATATATATATATATATATATATCCCTTCCATTTTATTTAAAAGACATACAGGTGTATGTATGGACAGACACAGATATATTTGTGATTACATACTATGTATAAGAAACTTGGTCTTTCGTGCAACCTAATTACTAACCTCATTCTATAAGATACTTGATTCATGAAATGGGTTTGGTTGAAATAGGATTTTGAATGAATTCAAATGCTGATGTTTATGCAGTTACAATCAAGCATCTTTTTGGAATTACATGTATTTTAATATCGCTGGCAGTGATCTTTGAAATAAAAATCTAATTACTTTTTTAATTAACTGATGTTATAAACTTTGGCCAGCGACTTGTTCATTTTTGACATTCTTGTAATGTGAATCAGACACGATATTTATATTGCCACTGACACATTCAATACAAAGAGCTTTGGTCATACACTAGGTCCTTTGGTATGATTTCAATAATAGGTATATAGCAGGCGTTTACAATTATATTAATTAATTTTCATTGGTATTATTTATACAACGTGTTTAAAACAGATAAACAGTAAAGTTTAAATCGAGATCTTATCATCTCACCCAGACACTCTTGAGTATGGTGAGAGCTCAGTTCTACTTTTTCACTCTACCGGCTACCAATCTGGTAATTTTATTGAGAATAATATGTTTTGTCTGTAAATCTCTAAAGCAAGTACGCAAAGTTGCATTGCAGATCTTATTCATCAGCTTAATTTAAAGCATATAGTAGAAGCAGAAACTCTTTTTACGTCTAGTATTTACTTACCAACTATGAAATAAAGAGGCAGTGTATCAATCACTTCTCATTGAGACAGATCGCCTACAATTTTGAAATAAGCCAAAAAATAAACTTGACCTGACTGCCTTTTTATATTAGAGCTGAAAGTGATTATAACAGTTTTAAATTCTCTCTAAAAAGCCGTCTGTTTTAAAGTTTTCATTTTATGTCTTTGACCTTTTTAAATAGGGTTCTATCACTTTAGTATTGCAATTGTTAAGAATTTTGCATTACATACTTGTAGAGAGTTTTTGAAATATATAATTGTAGAACGCACTACATAAGGAATAATTATTATTTTTTATCATTATTATTATTATATTGGATATGATTTCTACACGGTAACAGACACGGTAACAGACGTTTATATTTTATTTAAATTCCACACATTGGTACGGTTTCTATGACTTTTTTCACGGTTAGATTTTTAAAAAATAATTCTTACGTGCAGCTCATTAAATTGTGGTCTCATTACATTTTATTATTAATTGTTATTAATTCTTTGGTTAGATCTACATGGCACGTTACGAACAGACATTTACATTTTCAATAATCCTTACACTTTGAATTATTATTATTATTTTTTATTTTATTTTATTTTATTTTATTTTATTTTTTTTTTTGACATATTTAGAACAGGAGTGTTTACTTTTTGAGTCATACTTTTGGGAATGATTATTCGATGCCTCATAATAGAAGTGCTTAGAATTTAACAATTCTTGCTACGAAATAAACAAGTCCTTTATTAGTTTGTTGAACACTAAGATGGGACCAGTTTGTGTACTTCACACAATAGTTTCTATATGACCATTTCCTGTTATCGTTGGAATACAGATAAGGCTTATCACTCCAAATGATTTTGAACTTTGTTGTTTTGCAAGTTAACAAGAAGGGACTGTTCCAAGAAAGTTAAACCTATCGCGCATGCATTTGATATATAAGTCATGCAGAAACATACATGTACTCCAAAAAATAATATATTTTACTTTTTTAAGAAATTAACATTTGCACACGATTCATTAAATAATGACGTTGTTCATCACCTAGTTGTATGTTTACTCACTTTTTATCATATCAAATACCAACAGATATAATATTATCACATTTTAAGTTTTATGTTACCCAGTTATACTATATCAAGAAAATGAAAAATGATTCTTGTACTGGACCTTACTTTGAAACGGAGATCACTACCTTACAATCTTTTCATAAGACATCATTCAACGCAATGGCCAAGAACTCAAAAGTAAATGAAATTTAACGACAGTTAAACTGGCCAAGAAAAAAAACCAATAATTTTTTGACATTAGGCGAAGCAGAAGTCTGTGATGTTTCATTTTATACCAATACACTTATTACTGCAGAAATAGCTCGACTATTTGTTCTGCAATTTACAGTCCACATCCAGGATAATAACAAAAATAAATTATTCCAAAAAATGATCTTGCTAGTCACGGACTGTTTGCCAGTTACCTCGTACCATACTTTTAGTCTGCAGAAATTTACAAACTGACACATCTAATTTAGGCCAGTATTGCTTCAGATTGAAATCAGAAAGAACACGAAATTCGAAAATCGTCATATTCAATGGGGATAGGACGCCCTTGTAGAATTCTAAATACTTGGTAATGGTTTCTTAGAAGTATCCAACGAAATACCCATCTGTGTCTTATACAATGGATATTTTGGAAATAATCTTGCAGCTCTCGAATAACAGCTGCAAAATTGCTATCACTATTTTAATAATATTTTAAAATCACGCTCCAACAGACATCATAACCCAGATACTGAACAATCGGTGAAAGGCTACTGAACATTGTTAATGAACGTCTGTCGAGGAATATTTTAACGGTAAATTATAAAAAGTCTAAAAATTGGAAGCAGAGTATGAAGCCAGTCGCTTTCAAACAGAGACAATTAAATCAGCCACTATACCCAACTTCTCAAAAGCAAGCTTCAATCCTACAGTAAGATGCCTCTCTTCACTTTATTTAACAAAAATTGTGAGAGAACATTATATTATGATACAGTTACAAATTATGACAGTTTATCAGCCCTTGCTCAGTTACGTCTTAGAACTCCACTGGGTGGCACACCTGGCCAAAAGCTGAAAAGTGTGACAATCTGTCATCAGTATTCGTAGGGGCACTTGAAGATGAATACAACTTTATACTTCAATACCCGACTTATAAACAGTCCGGGAGGCCTTCTTTAGTGAAATCTCAGTCCTAAAAGCTGATACACTCAGGTCACCAGAAAGCAAACTAAGAAAAGTATTTTACCGTGCCAACAAAGATAACCTAGTCTTTTACATGTTTCACGATTTGTGTTTATGATGAATCTGTAAACACACCAAGAAGTTATATCTCCCGCTTAGATTGAATATTTTATTCGTAATTTAACTAGTTAATCTGTTCATTATGTTAAGATATATATTTGAGTCATACACTTGCAACCAAAATACCAATTACGGAATGACAATGCACCAATTGTATTGTTGTTATTATATTATATTGTACAAAGTCATTATAATCTACGTACCAAGACAGAAATGAATTGAATATAAAAGAACGTTTGACTACATTAAAACAAATAAAACAAGAGATAACAAAATAAATTAGAGAATACTTTTATATACTTCCTTTCAGGAAGTCACTGGGGATGGTAATAGTTTCATATTGATTGCATATAACAGATCAATGTCTAAAAAATACACAGACTTGGCCAGAAGTAAAGGAGATGTACAATTTTGGTGTCACTCAGGATGGGACCAAGCGTTCTTGTGATGAGGCAGATATTAAAAAGTAATACTAGTGCCCCATTCAAGAAAGAATATATGAAAGTGTCAAATCAAAGCTTTAATGCACTTCATTATAATATCAACCCGACAAGATTGGACGAGGGAAATTTTGTATCATACTCTAAAAATTACTCACATACATTGTAATTTATCCCCTAAACTGGACCAAACAGTAGTACCAAAATTGTAGAAAGGGAACAAGACTTCTGTTACTTCATAGTTACCCAAACAGGATTGATTTCTCCATGAGATATACACATTAAAGGTGCTATAACTGCGTTTTATAATCTTTATAAGTTTATAAGACTTTGTGAAACACCTCAATTAGTAGACGTAGTGTTGTATGTAGAAAGGAATAATTAAGTTACCAATTTTTATTAGACGAATAGAATCACAAGAATCTTTTAAAAAGGAATGGAAAACTCACATTTTTAAGACACTTTACTCATGAATTTTTAAATTTTACAATACAGAAACCTTGGATTTTTTACTTTTAATTACTGTTTATTACAATTTAGTCTAGCTCCGATTTATATAATATATATCTTAATCATTTTCATCTATAAACTTCTTTGTACTTCATGTTGTACAGTGTATTGAACATTTTATGGATTTTAGACTTATGTAGTATGCATGTGAATTATATCGCAGGGCTACAGTCATTAAATCCGTCTTTGTGTAAACTTACTTTAAAATTATGAATAGCATAGTTTGGATTATATTACTATGTTACAGTCGTCTTATACACCATCGCGTTTCAATTGGTACTATACTATTTGGTACTACTATTTGGTCCGTTTCAGCTAATTAAGGATGGAATGGTGTTACTGTAATGATCATTTAATATATATCACATTTATCAATTACAGTTGTAAGTCATAATTAAATAGGATGTATATACTTTCACGTTCAGCAATCATGCATTTTATCAATCATTTTACCAATCTAAATGTAACGTCGAAATATATGAATAGCTTACTTACGTAACAAACTGCGTCTTTTTATCCAAAATGTTGTACGGAAGGTAACAGAAGTATTCACGTCTGCTTCAGTATTTCACATCATCAGTTCAAACTGCATTTTAACTGTACCTTCCCAATCTCAAACCACCCCATAGTTACTTAATAGCCACTGTGTAGATTTTATATACCAGGAGCAGATCCAGAGCTATTTACTGACAGTCTTCCAAACTATCTTTGTTGATTCATCCTCCAATTTTGACCGTCTTCCAACAGAAAAAAAATAGATATCGTCAATGTAAACTTGAAAATCTGATCGTCTTCCGGAAGACCCAGAAGACGGCCTAAATCCGCCCCTGTATACTGTGTATATTACGACAGCGCCACATTATCATAGCTATTCTCCATCAATATTGATATAGACCAGAACGTGTTGACTGTTGGGATTTACTGATGATATATCTGTCTAAGCGTGCAGCTAACTGGATCCTTACACCACGAGAAAATCACAATATAATAGAACCATATGCCATGGGGATAACATCCATCTTAGCTAGCTAACTTTAACCATGTATATACAGCATGTATAAACAGCAAGGGATCATCACAGTACTAGAATCACACCAAGGGATAAAACCATCTCAACTAGAACCTACAAAGTCAGGTATAAACCCGTTAATTCTAACATATTTATAAATTTGCCTCTTTTCTGCTTTTCTAATGTAATATTGCAACTATAATAAATGACACTATATGGCGGCATCTATGTATATATTCCTCCGTATATATATATATATATATATATTTCTCAGTTTTAAACGTATTTATCTGACAAATATCAGAACTGCTACGTTATATGAATATTAATCATTTATTATGTAGTCTCAGATTTGCCCACATTTGATTTTTTGTTTTTGGGGGTGTATTATATCACAAAAGAAAATCATTGCTGAACTTAGAATAAAAAACATAGCATTAAATAGACAGCAGAGAAGAAAAATATGAAAAAAAACAACTTACAAAAACCATTGCAAATTATTCACATTAAAAAAATTTAATAGAAATCAATAAATTTTGGGAACATTTTGGGAAAATCCAGTTAGGCAGATTTTGGGAAGAAACGCCTTATCTTAATATCTTAATATTGAAACACACATTGTCACTCACCACGTGCATAAAAAAAACATAATTTCAACTTCCCAGGAAATAATAATAAAATCCTAATTTTCGAAAGGGGCATGCTCTATTGACATACAAAACTACTGAAAACATTTACGGATACAAACATGGAAAGACAATCAATGGGCAAAAGAGGCCAGTGTTATGTGAAATAAAATGCAACTATTATTTAGAACTGATATCATATAATATTATATAAACTTGTTCAGTTTACTCTTTCAGAATATACTGCAAAACATCAGAAGCGCACTTTCAAAGCAGGTAGTTGAACGACACGTTGCATTTTTCTAGCATCTTTTCTTTTTTTTCATTCTTTTAATGTAAGTCAGATTCTGCATTTAAATCAAATTTGACAAATACATTACACTACACTGCGCATTGCACATATACAGTACATTATCAATCCTTTATCTTCGGTGTAACTTCAGTTTATAATACCCCCGTCACACTTATTCGGAATCAGCAGGAATGAAGAAGAATGAGCCTGAACGAAGAATTTTTAAAATTCGGGAAAAAATTTCAAATTGACCTTAATTATTGTAAGAGTACCGTTGGAATACTCAGAATGCGCTTGAATGATGAGTGCACTTTCGACTTTATTAGCTCTCAAAAGCAGTTCGAATGTAGTTGGAAAACTAGGAATATTTATAATGCTGTAAGAAGGCAGAAAGAATATTTAGAATGTACTTTGAACGGCGCACTAGTGTAGTTCGATTGCTGGCAACATTAATATTTCAGCTCATCCGAGGCACATTCGAAACGTTCTGGCGGGATATAAAATCCCCGTCAGAATACAGGCGGAATGATTAAGAATGGCGTCTGTGCATTCCAGGATATTCGAAGAGCATTCTAAAAACTTTCTAAAAATTCTGAGTGCATTCCAAATATTTTTACCCATTCTTGTGGCCGGCTGGAATGTTTTTGTCATGTCAAAAACTTTTGAAGTGCATTCCAAGTGGAAATTTATCGCAATATCCCTACAGTATTCCAACTACATTTGAGCTGCTTTCCGACGGCATTCTTGCTCACTCCGCCTCTAGTGTGACGGGGGTATTACGGGATTGCTAAAATTTTATTCATCCTTATCATTTGGTATGTTTTCTACGACACGTTTGTAACAGAGACGTTTTCATTTAATAAATTCTTATTCTTTGATATTTTTCTGTGACTCGTGAAAAACAGACACATTTAAACTTAATTAACTAATTCTTACTCCTTGGTATTTTCTACGGCTTGTCAAGAACAGGAATGGGTAAGAATTACGTGATTATTTTTTTCTATCAACAACAATAGTTGTTTACAACCAATATATAAGGCTGTTAAGCATTTTATTATTTCTTACTCTGTGGTTTCATTTGTACATCACAAGACCAGATATTGTATGAATGTGACTAATTATTAATATGGGATTCTTTGGCATGTTAGAACAGGGGTGCGTATTTTGGTCAATTCGTACTTTTTGGTACGGTTTCATTGACGCGTCAATCAGATAGGTGTTTTCATACTATCAGTTCTTGCTGCATAATAGAACGAAACCTGCATTAGTTTATTTGACACTAATATGGAACCAGCTTGTGCGTTATTCTCTCAGCAGTAGTTTTTATTTGACTAATCGAATTTATCACTGGAAGGAAGATAAGACGGTTAACGGCGCCACTTCGCTTCAAATGATGTCATGATTGAGAAAGATTTTGAACTTTGCTACTTGATTAGTAAACAAAAAGGAACTGTTCAAAGAAAGATAAATGGAACACCTGCATGTGTTTGTTTGTTGAAGGGTTTTAGTTATTTAGGGTAGATAATTGTGAAATAATATATTTTACTTACGTTATATATATAACGTTGTTTGTTACATAGTTGTCTGGCCAACTTATTTTGCAGGTGTCTATGTACGACTTTAACGTACACAATGAGAAATACTGTATTGATAGTGTGTTTTTGTGAAAAATCAGTTATATAAGCCACATTGAATTGGTTGCACGTAGTTTGAGGAATCAGTGCTAATCATTTCGTATCAGCAGGGAATTTTGTTTTAAAAATAACCCATCTGTATCTGATTTTCAATGGTATCCAGTTTTTAAAAACTAGCAATAAGATAAGAGCCAAACATATACATTAATTTTTGTAAGTTCGGCTTTATAATTAACTGATACTATGAAGATATTTTTCTTGTGGCCTCTAGAAAGATCAAAGAGTCACTCTCGACTTCAAGAATATACGACGAAAAACGTTATTCTTGACGTTTAAATTAATTACCAGATTCGATCCACCATCCATAGACCTTGGTTACTTGAATGGTTATTTGGCGCTAACGTGCCATACTTGGAGAACGGGAGATTAAACCAAAAGAACCTTTTGTACTCATTTTATCAGACATATTAAATCTGACAATCCCACATTCATCGCCCACCATTCTAAAACACCAACCTCATCACATATGCAACACATCCACCAATCACACGTTCTCAAAATGCTCCTCCCCTTACCAAAACCAATCATATTCTTCTCAAACTGATACTCCCCTTGCCAAAGCCAATTACAGAACGCGATATGAGATGCCGATATTAATATGCGACTGCACTATAAAAGAAAGAATAAATATAATCCAAATATACGGGCACTTTTAGCTGTTTCCAAAAGATACATCTTGTCTTAGCAGAAGTTCATACTGCAGAAAAGAGTTTAGCACAATGGCCGACGCGAAAAAACCACAAATCATCCATTTAGGAACCTATGAACCTGGCAAGTTGCCGTCTAACTGGAAGGAGTACTTTCTTCAAAGTCATTGTGGGCAGTGCAGAGCAGAAAAATACGTTGTCGGGCCCGGCAAAGTAAGAGTTGAAGTCGTGTGTTATTGTAATGTAGGGAACGTGAAGAATACGCAAGCCAATCCGTCATCTCCTACATTCTAAAAAGAAGTGATTCCATTTATTGCAAATTATCCGGAATACAGATTTATAAACTCTATATTAATTGATACTAATATTTTATGCTTTGAACAGTCAATTATGTACCCGAAGAGCTGGAAACATTGGTAGCATTTTGGCAACAGTCTTAATGATTTTGAAGAGACTAGCGCACTGGCCAAAAACTAACAAATAGAGTTGAACTTCTTCGACAAATAAGCTGGCCAAGAACTAACCAATAAAGGGTCTTCTATGACGAATAAACTGACCAAGAACTCATAAATTAATTATCTTCAACGACAATTTAACTGGGTAATTTCTTAGGAGTAAATTACCTTCTACGAATAAACTGGCCAAGAACTAACAAATAAATGATCTTCTACGACAATTAAACTGGATAGAATTCTATGAAGAATGAGATGACAGTGTTACGTTATTGGTGATGAATTAGTAACAGTAGTACCGGGAATGGGACAGTAATGCAAATTTACAACTATTCACATGAAATAATAAAAGACATATCAGTGGGTGGTTTAAACTTGCATTCACGTCACAACTATAGACAGCCAAAACTGATCTAATTCACCTGTACCTGAATCAGAATTGTAAACACGATAACCAATACAATTTCTATGTAAAAAGTGCACTAGTGTTTTAGCTACTTTGTTTTCAAGAGTACGTTTATCTCCGTTCGGTTGAATTTAAATACAAAATTAATTCCGACCCAAGGCTTCGGCAATTATCTTCTTTTTTTTCTAAAAGTTCCAAATGTGCGCTTTTAATTCATAAAAAATATATCAAAATCGCTACATGTAACTTAATGCCATATCGGCTCCGTGAGAAGTTCTTATTTTCTCCATTCATATCAACAGCACAAAGAGAACGTATGCAAGTTGAGCTAACAAACTGTCGTGAAATTGAGTCCACAGATGCGGTGATTATAGAATAATACATGTACCAGAAGGACTATACAAAACCGCCGATGGACAATTTCTTTGTATAGGACTTCGAAAGTTGACATTTCATAACATCACGAAAGACTTACCTTTAGTGAATATGCTACAGAACACCGTGCCCTGTGTGCTGCTAGCTAATATCGCCAAGGGGGCCGTTTCGTCACATCCGGTCCAATCAAACGGTATAAACCAGCGATCATGATAATCTGATATGCTTCAAAATGTTGGTCGTGTGTCAGAATCCAGGGGTGGATCCAGGATTATTTAAAGGGGGANGATTTTGAAGAGACTAGCGCACTGGCCAAAAACTAACAAATAGAGTTGAACTTCTTCGACAAATAAGCTGGCCAAGAACTAACCAATAAAGGGTCTTCTATGACGAATAAACTGACCAAGAACTCATAAATTAATTATCTTCAACGACAATTTAACTGGGTAATTTCTTAGGAGTAAATTACATTCTACGAATAAACTGGCCAAGAACTAACAAATAAATGATCTTCTACGACAATTAAACTGGATAGAATTCTATGAAGAATGAGATGACAGTGTTACGTTATTGGTGATGAATTAGTAACAGTAGTACCGGGAATGGGACAGTAATGCAAATTTACAACTATTCACATGAAATAATAAAAGACATATCAGTGGGTGGTTTAAACTTGCATTCACGTCACAACTATAGACAGCCAAAACTGATCTAATTCACCTGTACCTGAATAAGAATTGTAAACACGATAACCAATACAATTTCTATGTAAAAAGTGCACTAGTGTTTTAGTTACTTTGTTTTCAAGAGTACGTTTATCTCCGTTCGGTTGAATTTAAATACAAAATTAATTCCGACCCAAGGCTTCGGCAATTATGTTCTTTTTTTTCTAAAAGTTCCAAATGTGCGCTTTTAATTCATAAAAAATATACCAAAATCGCTACATGTAACTTAATGCCATATCGGCTCCGTGAGAAGTTCTTATTTTCTCCATTCATATCAACAGCACAAAGAGAACGTATGCAAGTTGAGCTAACAAACTGTCGTGAAATTGAGTCCACAGATGCGGTGATTATAGAATAATACATGTACCAGAAGGACTATACAAAACCGCCGATGGACAATTTCTTTGTATAGGACTTCGAAAGTTGACATTTCATAACATCACGAAAGACTTACCTTTAGTGAATATGCTACAGAACACCGTGCCCTGTGTGCTGCTAGCTAATATCGCCAAGGGGGCCGTTTCGTCACATCCGGTCCAATCAAACGGTATAAACCAGCGATCATGATAATCTGATATGCTTCAAAATGTTGGTCGTGTGTCAGAATCCAGGGGTGGATCCAGGATTATTTAAAGGGGGATACCTTTTTCTTTTAAGAACGACTGACCTCATATGCAAAGCTAATCCTTGGGGGTTCTGTGTTTTGGAGGCCAAACGGTGCCATTTGGTGCAGTTTAGAACTGTGATTCAGCTCTTCGAGAGGGGAATATTGGTGTGATCGTTTTCCAGAAACCGAAGGGGAACCCCCTGACACACGTTACAGGGCATTTACTGTAGTCTTGCTTCGTGTTACTTTAAAAGAAACTATTTCTAGAACAAGCATGCATGCTGATCCCTTGCGCCTCCTCAACCCCCCTTTCCGCCACCACACAGGCACACGTACAACACACGCGACGAAAATGTTTATATGTTACTCTCTCTTTTCTTATTTTCCTAGAAACACAAGCATTTTTGACAAAAGTTGACACAATATAGCGTTACCGCGCTGACGAATGTGTTAGAGAAGACAAGCTCCATTTGATCTTGATGTGCCGAACATCCACCGTATAACAAGATCACTTTGAAAAATGTGTTAGAGAAGACAGGTTTCATCAGATTGTGCTATCCCGAATTCTGCCGAGAACATGGAACAAAGCACTCGCGTTGACGCCACATTCTTCAGCTCAGATGTTAACTTGATGCATTAACTTGTCGCACGAATTTGGAAATATTGATCCAAGGGCTCAGTGGCATGAATTGAATCTAACGTTCTATCTATACATATCTTTATACATTTACCTCCACACAACAGTCTTAAATATCGAATAATGTTTGGCACAAATAACACCGCTCATTTTAAACCATTGCTTGTTAAAGCGCAACAACTCAATGAGATGTTCTTGTTTTATTGCGTCAAAAACAGCTCAAAGCCGCCGGTTTTCCGGCTTTCAACAAAAAAAAACTGTGCCAATTGTGAAGTTTACACATAGTGTTTCAAAAATAGTCAAAATTTAAGTTACTACGTGCGCCTCAGCATTTTTGCTGCACATCAAGCCGCTCTTGCCTTATGGCTGCTAACACGATATTCTGTCGTAAAGATATGTATCTGAGTTGTCCCGTATTGCAGGTGATGTTAATCTTTATTAACCTGAACACAGCGTCTCCTGGCGCCTTGATGAGCGTCGTTAGGGAAGGGTGGCTGGAGTTGATTGACGTATTAAGAAGACTGAACACACTGCCTCAGTTGGTATATAGATAGGCTACATGTGATTGTAAGCATCGGTAATTTAACGTAACGGAATGCACGCTTTTGATGACACGTAACACGCACACAGCACACACCATGCACACACGCACGCACGCACACACACACACACACACACACAGCCTGTGATTAACCACTGGCCCAACTGCTAATGCCGGTAAAAATCGCACTGGGCCAGAATTTCTGAAAAATAGTCCGACCAGTGGAATTTTTATCATCTGTAAAATGTACTCCAACCTGCTTTGTAAATGTACAGGCCAAATGTTCAAGTCTTTTAAAATAACATTTTTAAAATTCCTTGTTTCTGATAAATTTGGAGGAAGCCTGTTTAATCTCAATTTTCAATTTAAGTTTTATTTATTCATTTCTGAATTTTGGTTCGGGCCGTGCAGTACCAGTAAGTTCTCAGATCCTCGTGCCCCAGATGGCATGGGAGTTGAAAATTATTTGGCACAGACTATACATGTGCTGAGAGTATACACGCACTAACAGCACACACACATACACATACACACACACACACACACATGCATGCATTCAGACCACTGTTCATAAACACCCAGGCACAAACTGAAACAGCACACACAAGCACGAATGTAGGCCTACATCACGCGCGCATGAGTGTGCCTATTTTTCACATCGCACTCTGTAAATCATATACTTCGGATTTTTGATATCTTGTTTAATTTTGATTTCATAAGTCATGCAATTGACACTGGGAACAACACACTGTATTAATACTTCAGTTTTCGTTTTATTGACAATACTTCATCTTAGAACTGTCAACTTGAGTCTAATTCACTTTTAAACTTGTCGTTAAATCTGGCCCAGATCTCATGAATTGGCTAAGCACAGACATTACAAATGAGATATCAGAGAGCCCTTTGATGTGTGATCGGAATCTGAAGACTACCAAATGCCTTACTTCAATCAATTTACTTTGAAGAAGATCTCGCTGATGTGTCCATAAAACGCAGTGAAGACATCTCAAAGCAATCAAAGACAATTTAATATTAGACGTCATGATAGTATCGTAATTTCGTGAAGCCACGGTCTGCTGCTCCTGGTCAGGTGACGAGATCTCGTCACTGACTGAGATGTCACGTTACTCATTCACATATATTTCTCACTTCCCCGCAAATGTCATGCGGCGGTCAGTAAATACTCCTTTTAACATTCAGTAGTCACATGTGCATATCAATAGGGCGCTAACAAGATTATCAAATTGCGATTTCACATTCCCATTGACTTGTGTGGCTGCATGTCGCCGTTTCCATGGACGTTTCATTGACAACTGATTGGGGTTCCAGTAAAAAAAAAGAGCTGTATTTACTATTAATAAGTTAAACTAAACTGACACTTTCCAACACTCGTCTTGTCAAACATTGGCAAACTTGACTTCAAGTTCTGGCGTTTTGCTGGGTGTGCTATAATCACCTTAATCTTAACATATGTATATGTAAATGCTGCATATACTGGGTATATTAATATACATGTAAAAGTCAGCATTATCAATACGAGCCACGCTCACCCCCACCCCCCACCCTATATGCACACGCACCTTGTGTATACCGACATATGCAATACTTATGATAACGATGAACTTATTAATTAGTTCTGTTCTTCGTCGTTAATAGAATTAATGTCAGTAAATAAACAATAAAAATAAAGTTTTGTCATCCTGACTAATACAGCTGTTCGTATGATGCACACGGCCCAGTCCCATAATGACATTAAATGACAAGTGCGTGCTATAATCTTAATGACATGATATAATAAGCATATAATTTAATTTAAATTATTGTTTTTCTTTTTATCAAGAGCTTATAAAATATGTAGGTTTTACCTCCAATATTTCTGTGACTTTTATAAGCTCTTGATAAAAAGAAAAAACAATAATTTAAATTGATACATACAGAGCTAATGAAACTCTTCTCTCATATAATTTAAGTTCCATTAAAATTGACATATAAGTTATCACTACTGATGCATAGTGGTTTTTAGTTCACGTGATAACAAGGCATCTTCACATTTCAGCACATTGCCGTCTTCTATAGCTGTATAGTTTACATTGCATAGAATACATCATTGCGTTCACAAAGTCGCGCAACTTAGGCGAATACAGAGGTTCAACTGAGGTACATAAAATCTTTAAACGTACAAATTGTTCGTGTTCTAGCTACAGAGTAACTGTAAAACTTCCCCAGCAATCCGCCATTGGTGACGTCACATGGTCCTGACGTCATGTAATGCTAAAAAAGCGACTCCTCAGTTCTATCTGCATGTAGTGCACATCAACGATTAAGAACGAGAACAACAAACAGTGAATAGTTTACATGTATCTGCAACACGACTTTTAGCACATGACGTCACTTTTCGTCCTCCTGTTTCCCACACTAAGAACACGGGTATACGTGTAGCATACTGAATTCAGACAACTGTTTGAAAGCACCGGTAAAATTGCCAAAATCAATGTTTTCACTTTTGACCTGTCAGGTTTGGCAGGCGGAATTAAATAAGATGCATTAAAGTGAAAATGCTTTTGCAGTGTCTTTGTCTGGATTTCTACGTGTAGTATTGGCCGTGGAGTAGTATCAGCCTGTCTACTTGGCGGCAGCTGAGTATCGTCTCTGAAATTCTGACAACAGCGGTTCCAGTTTTCCACATATCACAGTCATACGTCTGTACACATAATCAGAGTACACAAAAAACTATACTGCTCAGTAAGCACAGTGCCAGGTCATTTGGCCTTGACCTTGACCAGACTTGACCTTAGCCTCGGTATCATTTTCATCTGACCTTGACCCGAACACTACCAACACGTGTGCTCCGTCACTTTCTTGATGCACCTGTCACAGTCGACGTAGCAGCACCAGATATATTTACAGTTACATCTCTCCTCCACCATCTTGGACACCGACTTGAACCCGCGGCCGCAGCACATGGAGTCACACCCGGCACTTGTGGGACTTCCCTTTATACAGCGTCTGAAATACAGACACACGTTCATTTAACCCGGAGTCACAGTCAGCACATGTGGGTTTCCCCTTTATACAACGTTTAAAATACAGATACACGTTCATTTAACATGACGGTCGTGGAAATATAGAAAATTAAGCGTTCTTGCAAACTTAACGTTATTACCATTGCCATATGATAATATTTGAGAGAATGGCAGCCTAAGAACATCGTTACAGATGGAGCATGAGCACTTTTTCGGAACAACCTACCTGCCCTTGGTCCCGACAGATCCTGTAGATTTATCCGGGTTACAGTAATCCGGTGACGTGGTGTAGTAGATGAGGTCGTCCTGCCGGATTGAGCGTCTGTACCGATTTGTGGGCACCAGATGCCGTTTTTTCCCAACGCGTTCGTTTTTCACCTCCACTGCGACGCCATATTTTGTCATCAACATCTCTGCAATACTTTTGAACTTGGGTAGCGCACGCCAGCATGTCTTCACCGAACAGGAGCCAGATACCCCGTGGCACTTACACGTTGTACTTAAACTGTCCAGTACAACCTAGAATAAAGTCATATATTATGTTATATTAGAATATCCAAGGGGATGGGCGCAAAGCAAGAATATAGTCATGTATAATGTTATAGTATTGGAATATCAAAGAGACGGGGACAAAGCAAGAATAAAGCCATGTATAATGTTATATGTTTGCAGACCCAAGGGGGGGGGGACTAGAAAAACTGTTAAAGAATCGTAAGATCCAGGGGGAGAGGGCTACAGCAGCCATTTGTTCCTCCCTTAGTTTCTGATCCCCTCTTCCTTCCACGAAAAGTATAACAATCAAAACAAAATTTTCGCTCCTGTTCCTTTTATATTATATACTAAATGTATCTTAGACCATCATTTCTAATATTAACATAGCGAAACGAGACAAATGTTTATCTTTGTTCATCCGCAAGCTAACGTACTAACGTATATGTAGGATATCTGCCAGTGTTATAACACAAAAATATTCCATGTTGCTAATGAAGTGGATAATCCATAATTCTGAGGTGCCAAATGAACATGGAGGCTTGGCAGTGATGTCAGAAATAAGTACCAATCAGTCAGTCAAAAGGTGTATTGTTGAAGTAAGTTACACCAGAAAAGAGGACAGTGGCCCTGTCGTACTAGCAGAGCTCTGAATAGCTGTAAGTGCACTGGGTGACCTCACTCTTGTGTACCCATTGCACCCGAAATGTTTACATGTACTCCAAGTGAACCATATCGACACATCTACGTTCTTGATGCTGGCGACAGTGAAAGGTTCAATCTTCAACCCACAACACAATCAGCAGCGCCTATCACATCATTTGACACAGAGAATCACGTGCGTGGTGTACTAAACACCTACCAAGACCTATATGCTATGACGGTGACAGGCACGTCTTCGTTACTTCCGTAAATATGTTATTGAGGCAACACTAACGTGATAAAGCACGATATCTCATCTTTGTTTTAAATTGTTCGCTGAACAGTGTGAACATGTTATTGATCGCTTCAACGCACTTTACAAATAAACTTATGTTTCTACACAACCTAACGCAATGTCACACCTGGCGCAATGTTGATTTCTCCACAACATCTTCTCTAACGCAATGCATCCCTCACCTTTCTTCCAGAGGCATTATTATGCCTGTTCATAGTTGCCTTCTTTGAATTCCTTGCTCGCCTCCTTGCTGTCAGCCAAGGAGCATCGGAGAACGTCTCAGAAAAGCCTATACCGTACCGGACATTGTCACTACACCCGCCCCATTTGAAAGTGGGTGGCGCTGGGGTCGTGGGAAGAGCCCCGCAGTTACACTGGCTCAGAGCACCTGTGGCGCATGACCGAGATACCACGTGGGCCACTGCAGCAGACGACAGCGCGTGCACATACGCCTGCTCTCTGGTACCTGAAATTTATTTCAACCATTTATTACTTAACTATATCTCAGTCAGAATCAGATTTCGATTGAGCATGTCACTAAAACAAGTATGCCCCCCCCCCCCCCCCCNAAAGTGGGTGGCGCTGGGGTCGTGGGAAGAGCCCCGCAGTTACACTGGCTCAGAGCACCTGTGGCGCATGACCGAGATACCACGTGGGCCACTGCAGCAGACGACAGCGCGTGCACATACGCCTGCTCTCTGGTACCTGAAATTTATTTCAACCATTTATTACTTAACTATATCTCAGTCAGAATCAGATTTCGATTCAGCATGTCACTAAAACAAGTATGCCCCCCCCCATCCCTAGATAGGCCTAACCCACAGAGTAAAATTGGCCTACTGGAAAAAATGTTAGACATTCTACGGCACAACTGCCCCAAACCAAAGTCTTTTCTCTGGTAGGAGACGAATACACCACCTTGGTTTGGGAATGGGTGGACCCCCTTCTCGATGAGAAGAGGCAAACTATTGGCAATTGATTTATATTTTACTTTATAATGTGATTTAAAAAATACACCACATGAATAAAACCAGGCATATAGGCTCAAGCATTGCGATGCCGACTGTGTAATTTGATCTTAAAACATTTTCGTTTGATGACCAAGTTTAAAGAAATTGATATCTCGCGCCAAACGTTGGCAATTGTGCGTCTTTATGTCACCGTGGCGAGGCTTTATTGTAAGTGATACGCTTTAGCCGGGAGAACAGCAATCATTGTGGAATTAGCTGTGCTACCAACGGTAAAATGGACCGAAGCCACAAAGACCAACTGGTGACTTCACAAAGGAGGATAGGTCTACATAAAGAACAGGTGGGGTTATTACGGGAAATTAAAGTAGCTGTTAATCATTTCAATAAATAGTTTGCAAATTTGCCTCTGGTAAAACTTGTATAGTCTTTCAAGATCTGTGAAATATATAGTAAAATACTAAAGATTAAACAACGACCAAGTTAGGTGATGACACCAAGTACGTGCTTTATTACCCTAATGCGTTCCCGTTCTGTTGAAGGACTCACCTGAGGTCAGATCTTTGTTAAACCGGGGTGCCAGTAGAACTGAGGAGCAGTTCCAGCGTCTCTCCTTAAACCGGTCCTTACACGAGTACACTGCCTGAGTCGCTGCACTGACTAACAGTGGCATCAGCTCCAAGTTGTTACGACATAGCGCTACCTGTTGTGACGTCATACCACGAGATTTCATTTGCGAGCATAGTTTCGTGTTATTCCACGCCGTGGCATTCAGTTTGACCAGGCCGCTGAAAATTTAAGACAAAATTTTAATCGAAATACAAAAAAAAAAAGTGAGGAAGACATGGCGACGTTGTGACATTGAGATCGAGATGTTAAGTGTGAATTACAGCTGAAAGAAAAAGATTTGTGTGAAAGGTTACTTTGTGAATGTGTCTATGACAAGTCTGCGACATTCACAAGTCATCCCCAAAACTTATTCTACAACATACATGTAACCTTTAGTCAACCAAGTGCCTGCTCTTCAGCTACCTTAGGCCTAATTCACTCTTGTAGCAGCAGGTGCACAGGTTAGGTAAAATCCAAAACAAAGTTACAACATCAACGATTTTATATCAATACCATAAATAATATCAACTCTGGGGCAACCGTCTTGCAAACCACAAGGTTCTTAGAACTGATGAAGTTAATTTCATGTTGCCTTTAATCAATCCACAAGACAGGGCCGTTTTCTCCCATACTGCGAGCACGCGGCATGTCGGCTTCACCTCGCGGACCACCGGGACTTACACGGAGCATTTCGTTATTGGCCAAACTTTAGGCGAGGACAACACATGTTTTGGGAATTGAACGCTGTCTGTTCGGGTTGTGTGGGCACGTGGTTCGAGCACGCGGTATACACATCACGACAGTGTCTGCATCAGTGGTGTGTGTAGTTTGCACGGAGAGCAAATTAGTATAAACAGTTTACGCAAGACATGCGCTCTGTGCGGCAATGTGATCACAGGGGAACACCTCACCACATTTCTGCATATCTCGTGAAAAAGGTGAAGTAACACTCTAGCTTCTAGTTCGGCCAGAACCCTGTATACTGCAGGAGCAAAACTGGACGCAGAAGATCAAAAGCGTGACGCCGCGACCTTACAAAATTGCTCGCAAATTGAAGAGTAGCTAGCGCCTGATTCGTAGCCGACCAGCGCTGATTGGTTTTGATGTTTGGTTTCGGATCAAAAGGCAGCTATTCGCTGAGGAGAAGCCTCTTAAACATTAGTCTCTGTAGCTGAAAAAGTAAAAAGCTCATTAGCTATCCCCTGTAAACACTGCACCCGTGGGTCGGGCACGAATCCCGCCTGTACATCGGTGACAGTGAACTGTGACTGCTAGCAATGACATTGGATGACTCAGGGTGACTGAGACTGCTAGCAATGACATTGGATAACTCAGGGTGACTGAGACTGCTAGCAATGACACTGGGTGACAGTGACTGTGACTGCTAGCGGTGACACTGGGTGACAGTAACTGTGACTGCTAGCAATGACACTGGGTGACAGTGACTGTGACTGCTAGCGGTGACACTGGGTGACAGTGACTGTGACTGCTAGCAATGACACTGGGTGACAGTGACTGTGACTGCTAGTGGTGACATTGGGTGACAGTGACTGCGGGCCGTGACAGCTTGCGGTGACATGGGGTGAGGGTGATAATACGGTGTGTTCTGTTGTTTATAGCAGTTGTTGGACTAGAAGTGTCGGTCGTGGGTGTGGCAAAGGTCTGTTTGATTTAACCTTACAGACAGCAAGAGGCAAAAATGTATAGAAAAAAGTTAAGGCAAAGGGACGAATTAATTTTGTAGAAATATTGCGTGTTTTCATTTGAGAGAAAAGTTTCATTGGATCTTTGGACAGCTGTACTGAAAAAAAAAATTGTTAAGATCTTTACTTTTTTGTATCCTGCTGATGGTTTTGCCTAGACGAATACTGGACGAAGCCAGCCATCAGCAGGATACCAAAAAAAGTAAAAATCTCGACAATGAGTATTTTTTCAGTGAAAAACTAACATGCATCGTCCACCGTAAAATTGCAAGGTCGTTCCTCCTGTTCGGTGTATATGTACAAAATTGTATGAAAACGCAGTTAGGATGAAGTGATCATCAGAAATGACAAGCGAACTTGGTAGTGTGCATTGACGCAGAGTATAAAGTTTGGCATTGTGCAGTGATGTTGACTATATAGCGGATTTATGAAGAATCTCGCGACAACCCTCATCACTCTGCTTTGAAACAGTTTTATATATCACAAGTTTGGGTTTCCAATTTAACAGGTTATTTAACATGAAAGTAGTTTCATAACCTCAAACAGCATGATCATAAAGTGATGAAATATTTCTTAACAAACAAAGTCGAAAATACCTTAGTCAATAAAATACCGCTGATAGATGACAAAACGTGAAGATATTTGAACAAAATACAGGAGAGAAAATGTGTTATCTGAGACTTGTGGTGACATTAGCTGCGAGACCAGTCAGCGTCTCTACAAGGCCCGCCTCGTGTGTGGGCATGGTGCTGTCACAGTAGTTTAGGGTCGGGGGGGGGGGGGGTAAGGGGGGGGAATCACCATCTAGGATTTGAGGATGCATACCTTCGACCAATAGCGATGTTCCCACCCTCTGTCTCCCCGTACCGCCCTCCCGCCCAATCTCCCGCCTTCTATTCCGCCCTCTGTCTCTCCCTCCCATCCCCCATCTCGCCCGCCCTCCGCCGCCCTCCGCTCTCTATTCCGCCCTCCGCCTTCCACTTCGTCTACCCCCTCCCAGTCGATGTGCAAACCTACTGCTCACCTTTCCTTCGTACTTATAATCGGCCGCGTGGAGCACTAGCCCTCTGAGCCCTAATCTTTCACCAGGAAGACAAAGCACCCAATTTTTGACACGCTAATTAGACCAGTAAATATCACAGGCGAAAATATGTGGTTTACCAGAAAGACGCGCTGACTGACAGCAACTGTCGTCATAGGGCAAGGATTTCAACAGAAATACACATTAGGGCGTCTGCATGCATGCATGTGCACGAGACACGCGCCTTGAATTAGGAAAGGGACAAGACAATGCAGTTCTGCAAATAAGACGGTTTCAGTTGAACTACTGAGCCTTCGCCATTCATGGCTGACAGTTCGTTTAGTCATCTTTTATGCTTCTGTCCCAATAGGGAAACTGAAGGCGTTTTCACATTTTGAATCTAAATGAATCCTTGTAGGTGAAGCCAAATGTTGATAATAGAAATTGACAGATAAAAAAAATATTTTGATATATATCCCCCATATCTGATGGCATACATGTTTCTCCCAGACGGGGGCATCACCGCCTTCATCTTCTTGCGGCGGGAAAGAAAACCTTCGAAATCACCTGAACTGCAATGAGCCACAGGTCAAAGCAGGTCTATGTGAGTTTTGCGTGTATCTCTTTTGCCTTTATCTTAATAATCTTGTTATCTTGTTTTGTTTCTAAATTTTTGGTCCTCTCCATTGCCGCACAGCATACACTTTTACCCCTTTCTCTTTTTCTTACCTCTCTCTCTCTCTCTCTCTCTCTCTCTCTCTCTCTCTCTCTCTCTCAAAAACAGACAAAATTTTGACATGACATTTCTCTCCTGTAGATAAATAAACAGTCACCATTGCGTCATCCAAAAACGCGGCAAAAAGCATAATCGTGTTAGAGAACGAAGGCGGTGGTTATTTTCGCGATCGGTTACACGATAAGAACAACACTCCTTACTTAGAGTAACATTTCTGGTCTCTGTAAACGGAATAAAATGTGATGTTTTCTACATTCCTCCTGAGATATTCATCTAAGATAACAAACTGTAAGGTATGTAAAACTCGGAATGTAAAGATCATACATCCCTCATCAGTTACAGAGTGATTTTGTATTTTTTTTCTAACATTGGATTCGTTTGTTTTCTAATAGGGCCCTGTGCCAATGCTTTTCACAGTGTACTTGAACATGGATAGCGTAAGACAGGTTCAAGAAGGTCCGCCCCTATCACGACCAATATGGCGACCTGCCTGCCCTCTCTCTGATGATATCAGACATGTAGAAAAGCACATAAATCTTCCAAATGTTCCTAACATGACTGCAATAACGCACATATACAAGTTAAGGAAGAACTCACGTCTATGCCTACGCCAGGGTGACGGAGGGTGATGGGAAACATATTAAACCGTTGGCCACGGCGTTCTTCATATCAAGGTACTTCCAACCTACTTAATACCATTAACTTCCCTTGACTTTTTCTACATCACCCGTAAACGCTGCGTTCTTGAGACGCCCATAAAAATGCCAAGCGATGCAGTAGGTTTTTTAGGTTCATTGAAATCTGGCTCAGATATTGCAATTTCTCGCCCATGAAAGTTCTACAGCAAAAACACAAAATAAAACCCATTTTAAAATGTCATAGAAAACAACGCCTTTTAAAAAGTGAGGATGTGTGTGTGTGTTTTTTGATTGTTTGTTATTTTGTTGCTTTTTTTTGGGGGGCAATGCCTTTTCTTGATGCGACGGATTCGGCAGTGGCATTAGATCGTTTGAAATATAATACTACGATTACATTTAGTGTTTCACATTTCATCTCAAAATTAACCTTCTCTAAATAGTGTTCTGCACTTATAAATTATATTAATGCTTCTACATGAGGTTGTTATTGTGTTGATTTGATTTGGTTTCGCTGCCTCATATCTTCCATATAGTTTTCTTCCTCTTCTGTCTTTTAAAATTTAATTTTAATTTCATTTTATGTCAACTCGTCTCTCTCGCAAACGCTCACACAGAATGTTGCGTCGTTTTCACGCACGCATTCACAATTGTTATATTAGCATTATCACTACGATCTGTATCATGTGTGGAGTCCCTATATCCCCTATCTAACCCCACCCCACTGTGGAGAGTTTGAGACTGCGTTCCGCATGCCCTGCGTCGACCTTATTAATTCCTCGTCGTGTCTTTATGAAGGTTTCGTTCGGGGGCGTCCTAATGGAAAAGGCATTTGTTCCACTAACAGAAAAGGCCCTGGTATTTCACTGCCAGCTATACGGAATTCAGATGAAAAGTGCTTATGAAAATGTCTCAAAATGGCCAAAGAGCAGAACGAGCCGATCAAATTCAGGAATGAAAAGATTAAAGAGACGCTGTCATAAGTAACGGGTGAGTGCGCGTTCCTCGCTGACTTTGTAGTTGTGGGGAATTTACTCGGCCGAGAAATCATTCCGTATTCTTCACACACTGCTGCGAAACACGACACGAACTACTTTGTTCTTTTTGACTTCACTGACATATCACTTCACACGTCTAAGAAACTGAACAAAGTTTGGAGCTGCATGCCTAAGGATACATAAACAGTATCGACAGATATTAAGAAGAGAAAAAATAACACACTAATTTATCCAGTATTCAGGAGGCTACAGAACTGTAATATGTGCAAGTTTTTCATTTACGTTATTTTTAACTGGTAAGGGGGTAAGCCTACCCTCTACCAGGGCGAGTGATAGATTTTCACAGATATGTCTCTAGCTAGATAGATGGTCATTTAGGGCTCAACTCAACTCGCCCTGGTAGAGGGTAGGGTAAGCCAGACATTTTATTACAATAAGGTGGATGAGGGGGGATACGCCAGAGATTTTATTACAAAGGGGTGGATGAGGGGGGGTACGCCAGAGATTTTATTACAAAGGGGCGGGTGAGAGGGGTACGACAGACATTTATTACAACTGGCAGGTGAGGTGGGTAAAGCCAGACATTTAAATTTTATTGTAAAAGGGTGGTTGAGGTGGGAGAGCCAATCATTTAAGTAAAAAGGGTAGGTGTAATGGTTGTGACAACTTGGAGATGAAGAGGGTTTGTGATTATATGACAACTGACTCCATATTTGGATAATCGCTGATGAAGCGCACACGCGGGCGACCCCTTGCATGCTAACTGCAGCGTGCACCCATGTTCTAAGATATTTAAAGGTTATTAGACTCTGAGTAAGATTCAACTCGACGCCTGACACCAAGGGTGGGACCACGTTTGTTTGTGTCCCGCGTTCCTGGAGTTCCCAGTGGAGACACTGTGACAGCATGGTTAGATAAACGACTTGTTTACATGACCGCAACCTGGCTGCGCATTTAATTAAAGATGATCTCGCTTTAACTCTATTTATAACTAAAAAATACAAACTGCTATTATTATAGTTATTAGTAGTAGCAATATAATAATAATTATTATTATTATTGTGATCGTTGTTGTTGTTGTTTTTGTTGTTCCTTAAAAGAAAAACACGATGTCTGAGCGTATTATTATTATTATTATTTCGAAAACGCGTCCCGCGTATCCCCGTGCTCTGTGGCCCAGTGTTCACCCAACTCCGCCCTAATCAGCAGTCATCTCTCCACTCTGAGTGTAATCTCGCTTTCTCCTCCCTTTTGGAATGTGGTGGGGATCAAGTCGGCAGAAAATGTATCATTTATAAGAAGGCAGTTGTCACACGGCGTCTTGACCCTTTGTAAACACTGCAGATAGCGACCGCTTTTGATACGACACGTTCTACAGCGTTAATTACATGCTATTCTGGCTATTACATGTTCTCTCTCTCTCTCTCTCTCTCTCTCTCTCTCTCTGTTTTGTTCCATTGTAAATTGTGTATTTTCAATAAATTGCAGAATGTTTGAGCTAAAAACCCTGCACCGCGAAGGCTAATTCCTACTGTAATTGTTGATACATATTAGACCCTGATGTAAAGAGTACTCTTGAAATACTGAGGCTTTTCATAACTGATACTAACATATGGACTCGGTCCGTCCAGCGGTCAAGCCATTTGTCCATTAAACAAGCATTACTATTTTGTCCACAGTGCCCAAGATATGACCCAGACCCGTAGCCAGCAATTTCAAGGGGAGGGGACTTTTTCTGAAAAAGTGGACCTTTTACCATGAAACCCTCGAGTACATTTGTACTTAGATAACACTTTACCCAGAGTGGACCTTTTCCAAGCAAAAGGGTGGCTCGTTTGTACCTCTGAACCCCCTTCCCTGGCTACGGGTCAGACCCGTCGTTTCTATTGGTGCAATAGACCATCCATGAGGGGCAGTACAGGACTGAGGTTCCTGGAAGCATCGCTATGTGCCCCGTGTCTACAGCGGGAAGTGTTGATATAGATGTGGTGCTAGTCACCCGTCTCTCCCTGCCAACGCATCGCGGCGCTATCTATATATTTCTTGCTCTCAGCGATGACTAAATCGCAAAACCTATTAACTATATATAATTTTCCTTTAGATCAGAGTTTTTACTTTAGATTCAAGAAAAACTAAATGCGAACTCATTGCAGGAAACACTAAATTAAATGATCTCTTTTTTTAACTATGGTTTAGACAAAAAATCCTCCCCTGCAGACTGTTTAAATGATGTCGTCCCATAAAGAGGCTAGAGATCTACATATACGGGGCATACGGTCCAGTCCTTGGCGTTTAGAGGACAAGGGGATAAAGACAGTGAACAGTCGGTATCTTTGGCCCTTTTTCCCTCCATCTTTGCTAAAACTTTAATTATATATATCCTTGGGCTTGGAAATAATTTACCATACATAATTATCATATATTTTACTGTCAGGATTTTTAATTCGTCCTTTGAGTAATAATTAAAATACAAATGCTACTAAAATGACATTTTCAACTTACAACTGTGTGACTCTGGTGTGCTTTAAAACCGAAAGTAAAATTTAGTTCAGTTGATTATTATAGCTTGTGTATCAGTTTTATGCTTAAGTAATGTCCCCTGTCTCCCTGGTGGTCACTGTGCAAAACCTGGTGGTAACCGTCTAGAACCTGATGGTCACCGTCCAGAACCTGGTGGCCACCGTCCAGAGCCTGATGGTCAACGTCCAGAACCTGGTGGCCACCATCCAGAACCTGATGGTCAACGTCCAGAACCTGGTGGTCACCGTACAGAACCTGGTGGTCACCGTCTAGAACCTGGTGGTCACCGTACAGAACCTGGTGGTCACCGTCCAATAACTGGTGGTCACGGTCCAGTAACTGGTGGTCACCGTCCAGAACCTGGAGGGCACTGTCCCGAACCTGGTGGTCACTGTTACTAACTGACATCTGGACCATAAAAACGTTTCTGCAAGTTGCTCCCTGTAGGTTTGAGCTGTGAATGTTTGAACTGTTGTTACAAACCACTTGACCACGTGGAGGAGTGTTAATGGGCTACGCCATATGGCTGGACGCTACTGTTGCACTTCTACCGGTGGTTGCGGTGTGCTGTGTATAAACACTGACATGTGTAGATGAGATTTTTTTTATATTCTGTATGCAACAGTGTGCGTACGTTTTATATTCTGTATACAACAGTGCGTGTACATGTGATTTTATGTACTGTATAAAACAATGTGTGCACAGAATTTTTTTTACATTCTGTACACAACAAAATGTATACATGATATTTTTACATACTGTCTGTCTCTCTTTCTCTCTCTCTCTTTCTCACGCGCGCACACACACACACACACACACACGCACACGCACACACACAACGGTATGCACCTGAGCACAGGCGTTCCATGTACAGGTATCATATGTAGAATGTACGGCTGCAAAATTCCGGCAATACTTGTCAGCTACTTTTCAAATATTTATTCCCTTATCTAACCTGGCTAATGAGCACAAAACTCTGGAAAGCATGTTCATTTTTGTTTACAGTATAACAGTTCTCATGCTACTTTTCAATACCATCTACTGCCGACAACATTCATCCAGACAAAACGCGAACAATTTTGATATACGAAAAACTTTGTTACGATAACGTGATAATGATCTCGGGAAAGAAGTAATTGTTTTTATATTATTAAAAACATAAAAATTCGTTTCAAATGGCAAAGTAGGGAAAGTTGGTGACATGTAGGAGCAAATTGCTGAAATACACATCTCTATGGAGTAATCACGAGGTGCGTGAGACGTCATTGAAACCGGCTAAAGAGATAACCAGACACAATATGCAGTATGCATCAATTCCTGTCCATTTTTTTTAATTTAAATTTTCACGATCGAAAAAAGTTTTAGGAAAAATAGCAGACGACGAACACATGTTGCCTCTGACAATAACATGGAGGATGCCTTCGTTTAGATGTCTGCTCAGATGCTGTACAAGCTAGAAGATATTCTACCCAGGAGACCTGCAGCGGTTTCTGGTGTCAAGCAGGGAAATGATCTTTTTTATTGCGTATCACCCGGTTAGAAATATAATCTCGCCCCGGCACTGCGGGGTCGGCAGTTTGGTCAAGGATGAACAGATTTCAGCAAAGATTGCGTCTCTCGTCTTTTCTCCACGGCACCCCATTAAGGGGGATCAATGCCCCGAGCTTTGTGCCCGGCTGTTATTATGTTTGTTAAGAAAGAAACAGGAGTTTTTTCTAAGCTTGTTTTTACACGCGTCAGCGCCTGTGAGGTGGTAAACGAACGATACTTGAGACGCTGCTTTACAACTACATGTTTAATACTTAACCCAAGTTAAAACTGGTTCAAGTATTTCTTAAGAAAAGGGAAACGACACGTAACTGATTACAGTTGCCGCAGTAATGTCCAGGTGACAGTCACCACGACAATGTCCCTGTGACAATCGCCACGATAATGTCACAGTAACAGTCACCACAATAATATCCAGGTGACAGTCGCCACGATAGGTGACATTCATCCCGAAAAAAGCACGGTCCCGATGAAGTCGCATTCCATGGATGGCGGTCGTATCATAAATAAGCACGACACTTGAAGAGGCAAAGCCCCCCTCCCCACCCCCCGTCAATGCTAGACGGCAGGGGGGGAGGTGTTCCTATCAACGCAAATATCATAAAAACAAAACAAGTGTGGAAGATTTTGAATAACAAAAAAAATACCGAAATGTTATCACAACATCTATTAAAGAGCAATCCCTTTCATCACAATCAGTGGAAAGTTATCACAATATTGGCGTGTCAGGGTGTGCTTCCTGCTGTCACTGACCTCCACTTTGATTTATCAAAAAAAATTTCCCTAGATATCTTCATCCACCACCCTAAAACTGCTATATTATCTCATTCTGTTATATGTTCAAAACTGCGTTTTCTTGTTATTCTGGGTATATAATCAAGTTACTTTGCACCGTAAGATGGTTGACGTTATACACTGTCGCTCAAGCTCAGTTTGGCCTTATATACAATCCTAAAGTTATCCTGTTAATACAATGTATCAACTTCAAAAATCCCGTTTAAAACTTTGAATTACATAGCTGGATAAAGGTTTTAGGTGAATGTCGTGGGTATAGCGTGTAAATACTGAAAACCAATTCAGTCTTTCTCACTAAATGGTTTTGAAATGTGACAAACACAAAGAAGTTTTAATCAATAGGCCCGTATGGAGCTCTATACTTTTGTGGAGTAATCTTGATATTGGCATGAAAAATTCAATATTGTAAGAGGGATTTAAATCAGCCTATTTTTTACATCAAAAAATTAGGATAGTTATTTTTGTCATTGTTATCGATTTGTATGTACTTTTTATTGTTATTTTGATAGTTTCATCTTAATCTTTTCTGTGCTTTATTTCGTTTTTTTATAATTTTAGAATTCTTATAATTGAAGAAGATGAATCTAATATTTATCATGGTTTTACCCTAAATAAATAAATAAATAAATAAGTAAATAAATTGACAGACAAATAGATAAATGAATAAATATTTTATTAAAAGTCGCCCGGAAATAATTCCGCTACATCTAACTTGTATATTTATCGTTATTTTGTGGATATTCTAAACCTCGTTTCACGGCATCATACTACATATTACAACTTTCTCTTAGAATTGTAACTTGAATTACTTCAAACGTTCACTGCATGTATGGCCATCAAACATTAACCATTAACTGTGTGGCAGACCAGAAAAAAATTAATAAAATGTGATCATAGTTATATATAATGATTTTTTTCGGATCATCTCATCGCTTTTAAGATTTTAAACGCATTCTGTAGAGGGCAGCCAACCCCATATCGCCGCCTTGAGGTTGGGAAAAGATCGCAGGAGAAGTTTATCTCCATTTCAAGCGGACACTTAACGGCCGACAAACAGTTGGACTTTGAGAAATGACCGGCAAATCAAGATATCATCGTGCACAACGTAGTCAGCCCATAACTGTCTGTTCGCACGGAACGCGGGATAAAGAAGTCGAGCCCAGGCGTTGTCCAATAGGCGTTGTCAGATTTGACAACCAGATAGAAAAGCGAATATTCATACATGCTTTTCTTTATGCACTTAAATTAAATTAAATTATGTACTTGATGTCCGTTTCATTAGGTAGTATGTTTTAGGGATCCCTTTTGAAAACCAAAGCATCTTTCCATTTGACTTTATAAATATTCATTCATCTAGAAGAAATCTGACTCAAAATGCGTTTATAATTTTACTATCAGTATTTACTTTTTTCATTATGGATTTTTGTATCTGATTCGATGCTTCAAGTTCTTTTTTACCGTTGTCCACTCAGGTTGGTCAGTCCCCAGGTGAGACCAGTGCTTAAAGACCACGGACTAATTTCATTAATCTCTATTAAATACACCGTCACTTTTCCGTGCAGCTTCAAAGCTGGCTAAATTTTTTCAAGGGTTTATTCTATCTTTGGACAAAGAGTAAAGAATATATTAAATAAATTGAAACAACGGTAAAATAAATCATTGGTTTTGGGAACTCCAAATAAGTCTGTGGGATTTTACTCACTTCTGGGCATTTTATCTCAAAACAATACCTATTACAACATCATAAAGAAAATGACATTTTCGTGTATTTTCAAAAATTAAAATCACTTCACGGATAGACAAAATAAAACATTTTCATACTGTACTTACAGCCATTTTATCCCCGCCGAGTATTGAAGGCAGAGAGTCAGTGCCACCAGCAGTCCTATCGTCCACCACATGGTCAGCAGTGTCCAGTCCTGTGTCCACTAGTGGTCAAATCCGGCCTGTGGCGTGAGAGTGATGAGTAGGCGCTAAACTGGCCAGATTAAAGGGTAGAGCACGGCGTTTACTAAGCGGAGAAGAAGATACGATCTCTAGCTATGAGCGTCATCAGCCGCCGTTCCTGCCCTCCCTTGCTGACTTATATAACCGCACTTCAAACGTCTGAGAATCACTAAATTCTTTTAAGTTTGATGTCGTCCTAAAATCCGTATATCCAGTTCCAATTTCTCTTGTCACTGTGAGACGACGGTGTCACACGACCGGAGTGTAAGTTGCCTTCCGCGTTCACTGGCGTCGTCAAAACCCTCTTTCCTTTTCTATCTGCTGATAATTCTTAATCCCGTTTAACAGTGAGTAGGTTAAAACTGGCGGAGTGAGACTCCATCTAAATACATCCGAAGCCCGTGCGCTGTACGATCTGTAAAAGATTTATATAACATTACATCTAAGATTAACTTCACGACATAAAACACCAACACGTGTGTGTATATGGCAGAGAAGGAAAGCCCTCATAAAACCTCTCCCAGCGACGTATTATTGGATGATCAGATGATCCCTCAATGAGATTTCGGGGAATTCGCCCACAGTCACCCGGTGTTCAGGCTCCGAGGTGAGATGACCCGAGGTGATATTACCGGCAGCGATCTCGTCTCTTGTGCCCTCAGTGTGTTCCCGGGGTACAGCGTTCAGCAGGAGATCGCGGGAGTCGAGCGTTCTGTACGAGGACCTCAGTATGTTCTGCTTCCAGCCGAGAGTGACTCAATCAAGTCGTATTTCGGCGGTCTGTGTAATGAGATTATCCCAGCAAGCACCTGTTGAGCTGTCCTCGAGTCCTTTGTAAAGATCACTTACGTGCTGTATGGCTGATAGCGACGCACAGGTAATTGATCAGGGTATTAAGCTTATCTTATTATATGACAGCCTTAACCGAGGTGGGTGGAGAGAGAGAGAGAGAGAGAGAGAGAGAAAGAGAGAGAAAGGAGAGAGAGAGAGAGAGTGGGTTAAAACAAATAGTTCTTTTAGTTCTAAATATTACAACTGATAACACAGTGCATTGTTTTTTTTTTTTCTTATTTTCCCAAAGACGAGATATCATTGTAAGTAATGCTAACATGAGACTGGTGACTGGCCTTAAAAGAGATTACATTTATAAATGGGTTTTAAAACCTCGATTTTCGTGTTTCACTACTCTTAAGCTTTATATCGATATCATCAACATAAACTCATACATATCTTGGACTATTTACCGATTTGATGGTTTTATCTTTTTTTCCGTCTTGGAAAGAATTTTTTCATGTTGCTTTAAGATATTAAAATGATTTATATAAATTTCTCAGCCTTTTTGTCTTGTTTTGTCCAGGTATACCAGAGGAAGGTGACCATGGAGCCTTAAGAAATGGCAGCCAAAATATTCAGTATTGAACATTTTTGTTTCTTGTTTTTTCCTAAATATGGAAACCATCGAAAATGTACAGTTTGTCGATAGAAAACCAGTCCTCATGTCGATATAGTTTGCGTTGTTTTCAGTTTCCCCGTCTCCAGTGACTACAAGGTTGCTCCGCGTTCAGGTCGATAACACTCCTCGACGAAATCACTCAGGACAGCAGAGGGTGAATTACACATGTTCAGGGCACTTCCACCGTTCAGTCAACGCCCAGAGAGTGCATATTTTATAACGTTGTTTTATAACGACATGCTGCGAACCTTAGACCCCCTTCTATCCCGGGGCACAGAACATGGCCCCAGTGCCACAATACACTTTACAGCAACATAATACAACCTCCGGCACGTTCACACCCAAACAGCCAAGGATTACATATCGGTCCGACGCACGTCATTAGACGTTCACCATTCTTTATCTCTGTCTGGAACATGGGCTTGGACCTTGACTTGGAGCGCTATCCGTTCTGACGTAGTCCTCGTCTGAGCTCGCTGAAAGCGCGAGGAACGCAGGAAACATTTTGTTCAAAACAATTGGATAAATTAATTAGATTAACTAGAATCAAATCGTTGTAAGGATTGGATTGACAGGAATGAAATATTGCCAAAATGCTTATTGGGAGGGAATAAATATTGTTCTTAAAACACTTGCCTTGTTTATAATTTAACAAAGCTGGCCCCATTACCCTGGGAGTTCTACAAACAGCGTGTGATATATTGGAGCCTCCTCTCTCTGTCTGTAGTCAACGGGCGCTGTGTGTCGGCTTCTACAGGAACAAGAACAGAGGCAATCTGTATCTTCGAGTAAAGAATGGGTCTCTGTCTACTGAAACTGTTATGTACCAAAATACTGACTATTTCTGCCCTTAACAATCATGTCTCCCACCTCGTAAAATCTTATTCCATTCTTCATAACGCGATCATAAAAAGTCTGTACGCCACAGCTCGACTCACTCTGCTGTTCATCTCAAATAATATTTGAAATATAAAAAAATGCATATCTTCAGCTTTTGTTATCTCTTCTTTGTATTTTTTGTTTGTGCCATACGTCCATCATATTCTAGTTTGAATGTCGGCTATGCTGACGTTCAACTACTATGTACTACTTTCGTCTGTGTGGATTTGCTCCGGAAAATATGATACAGAAATACAATGTCCAGTCCTGCGTGTACGTGTTTAGAAAACTGACAGTGTTACCCTGATCTTCAGCAGATTTTCCAATGTTTGACAGATACTGATATCCAGTGTTTATCTCCGCCAGTATACGCTGCTCTGAGATTCCTGCTCCCGCAGTCATATCGGTTCTACATCACCAGGATTCAGAGGATTTGAGGCAGCCACTGGGGCCATTTTGTTGTATTTAAATTTTAAAGACAAAGGTACAGAAGAACTAAATGATGGTATAATGTGTATACGCTTGATAAAAACTTACCTCTACAGATATTCGACTTCCTCTGTAGCCTGCCTGTGTGTGTATTCAGTGGTAAACTCACGTGAGCTCTCTCACAGCGTTGGTATTACAGCGGCCAGTCGCGTTCCTAGAGGCTAATGTGAACGGCAAGCGGGGTAATGTCGACGAGGGCTGCGTTCCGGGACAGAAGTTATGAGGGGTTTCTATGCTGTCGGCCATTTAACCCCCAGTTGCCTCCTTACTACGCCGTGATTAATGTCTTTTCAGCGTCCGTCAATGCCGGGATTAAACACATTAAACAGATATAACCCCTTTACCACTTACGACTGTACCCTCTCTAGCGGGCGTTCTGCACTGATATGTTGCCCTGAGGCCGAGGAAACTAAACTGTGTTGTTTTTGTCCGAAATCGTCCACATCTATTTTGAGTTTATAAAATATAAATAAATCTTTATTTCATTAAACATACTTTCCCTCATGCTTGTCATTGATAGAACTCTTTTAATATTCTTTTTCTTAATTTCTTTTTTTTTTTTTCACTTTTGAAATTCATTTCTAAAATTTGCGTTTCTGTTCGAAGTGAAATGGCAGAAACCAAATCATCGTCCACGCGACTGACGGCAGCTGAAGAGTTCATCAGTCCTGAAATCATTTTTATAGATGATATTTCAGCCAGTGTTTCACAGTTTGATGGGACATTGAACTCGGTATGTTTTTCAATACAGTTGAGAAGCCCAGGGGAATGTTCATGCTTTTTTCTCACCGTAACCCCGTATACAATCCACTGATGCTTAAGATTAGTGCCTTTTGTCTGACACGCAATTGGCGTGAACAAAATTGTAAACGTATTAGAAGGAATACAGTATTTCTATAAATTTTATCTTAATTTGACGAGATGGGCACTATCCGGCTACATATAACAGAGTGTCAACAAAACTGTAGCCGTACTAGAATTATCAAAAATTTACAAAGTTTACCTTTGGTATTTCTAAATCTAGGCGAATAGATACATTTACAGCCAAACACACGCTTTCGGTCCCATTGCCTTCACGTCAAACACCGCGTGAACCGTTCCATGGCTTCTTGCATTTTTACCTCGAGAAAATAATACGTCATAAGTTGAGAATAATTACTTCATTAATAAAGAACGATATGTCACGGAAACGATAAAGTTGTAGCAGACTAAGATGTGCGTATGGAAATAAAATAGTTCTAATCTACTGGCTACGATAACGATCACCGTAAACGCTTAAATAAAGAGATTATACTCTGGCACATGGATAATTACCAGACCCGTTATTAAAATTAGAAACAATATTAAGGCCAAACAAAATATGCTCATATAATCGCTGCGGCTAACGTCTACCGGCAAAATGGAAATTAAAAAGTATTTATCTCTTTCATTTGTCATCAGCATTTTTCTTTAGGATTAACCTGCATTTCTCTTCGTGAAATATAGCGAATTGAGCTACAAACCTATCAGTTTGATGGTTATTTTGGTATTTGACAAACGAAAAAAAACGTTTATAATTAACACGAGTAAAACAACGCCCAGCCCTCCGAAAGTAATATTTCAATAGATGTAGTCCTATGACGTTGTGTCAAGAAATGTCATAGCTGCTAGAGATAAATGTAATTAAATGTGCGGTGTATTGGCTCATATATTTACTAAAGATGGATAATAATGTGTGGCTAATATAGAGATAGATGATTGTTAATGTAGAGTGTACATATATCGGCTCTGACAGTTACTAGTTAATGTGTGGTGTATTGGTCCATATAGTTACTAGAGATAAATGTTAGTTAATGTGCGGTATATTTACTCATATAGTTACTAGAGATAAATGTTAGTTAATGTGCGGTATATTTACTCATATAGTTACTGGAGATAAATGTTAGTTAATGTGCGGTATATTTTCTCATATAGTTACTGGAGATAAATGTTAGTTAATGTGCGGTATATTTTCTCATATAGCAGGGGCGGATCCAGAGTTATTTTCTGACAGTCTTCCAATTTATCTTTGTTGATCCATCCTCCATTTTTGACCGTCTTCCGACATAAAAAATTAGATACCCGTCAATGTAAACTTGAAAATCTGACCGTCTTCCGGAAGACCCAGAAGACGCCCTAAATCCGCCCCTGTATAGTTACTGGAGATAAATGTTAGTTAATGTGCGGTATATTTACTCATATAGTTACTGGAGATAAATGTTAGTTAATGTGCGGTATATTTACTCATATAGTTACTGGAGATAGATGATAGTTAATGCGCGATGTATCGGCTCATATAGTACAGACATAACGCAGCAGTGAATGGCATCACATCCTCGTTAAAACCACATTCTATACATTGGGGCGAGCATAAATCACGCAGTTGCTCCTCCAGGACGCTCCTCACCGCACTGAGAGGCGGAGTGTCATGAGGCAAATATGACAACATAAATCTTCTCTATTAATGGCAGCTTGATCGACTAGTTAAGTGAAACGGCATCTCGCGGGTTCCGGCAGCTACTGTATCGAGGAATCAGAACACAAAGAGCCGATGTGGTCCTGTACTGGCTGGACTGACATAGACAGGCCTACCTTTGTAATGGCTTACTTCCTGCCCGTGGTCAGCCTCACACCATGTTCTGCCTGCTGGACACATGGTGACTCGGCCTGGTCAGAGCGATGTATTCTGTACCGGAGATAGTGAGAGAGCGAGAGCGAGAGAGAGAGAGAGAGAGAGAGAGAAAGAGTGAGTGTATGTGTGTGTGTGTGTGAGAGAGAGAGAGAGAGAGAGAGAGAGGGGGGTCCTGCCACCCCGAGAGAAAGTTACTACCGCCCCCTCCCCCTGATTTCAACAAGGATCGAACTTAAGGGAGCAACTTTGCAACTTTGAATTACATCAAGTGTGCCATTTCACACCTGTCGCATTCTTTTCCGGCTATAAAGCACATCCCAACTGTCTCAACTAGCACATTTCCTCTGACCGCGGACGGCGTGTTATCTGATAGGCTCTCTTCAATGACTCATGCAATCATCAGTTCAGCCGAGCACAGCTTCAGAATTTGGCAATCATTAGAACGTGGTTAAGGGCGCTAACTTGACTTTAAAGATGGCAAGAAATGTAAACGGTTTACCTTTAGATAGAGAGTAAACAGTCATGTGAAGCTTGTAGGGGTCTGAGACAGAAAAATATTTTCCAATCCCTAATATGCAAGATAGTTAATGAAAGCGGTTCTTCTCCACAGAATGTACATGTAAATTTAAAATGTACTTTTGTCTTTTTTTCTGTCTTTTTGTGATTAAACTACTTAAAATTTACTGCGACTTGGATTTTAATCATGATGCATGACAAGTACATACTTTTGTATCTGGTAATGGCTGAAACTATGTCATAAATCAAACAACACTTTCAGTGATCAATAGTTTACTGTTAATCCCATTCGTTTGTGGCAGAGCATGAACAATGTAATGCTATCACGGAATTAACTAGATGTACTGTAGAAAGTGCTCAAAATATTATATAATATATAATTTATATACATAACACACTACAATAACGTTTTGATACTCAGCCGGGGGAATACGCGTGGAAGCTTTACAAGCCTTCCAAACTAAATGCACCAATCCTATGTTAAATGGTAAATAAGGTTATATTCTATCATTATTGCAACAGCTGGTGAAATAACACTAATAACATAAGAACAACAAAAATGTTTGCCGCTCTCGCCTCCGGCATATTAATTTCTTATCTGGGGAGCACAAACC
>NW_019775499.1:0-11864 GCF_001039355.2 Lingula anatina
GAGCTTACAGTGTTGTAAGTGAATTTCTTTGTTACGGCCTTAATTCTTGGCACATTTTTCAGTTGGATGTATGAAACATGATTTAGACAATTCCCTCAAACAGATTACAAACAAAAAATAAAGCAAATTAATAAAGCATAGAAGTCTAAAATTATTTTGACACAAAAAGTTATTTTATTTTCATTATTTGCAATAACAAAAACAGTGAATATCAACAAGTTTGCCATTTCATTGCCGTCTTTTGTGATGACAAAACAGTATCATATCTTATATAGTTTCTTTTAATTTTAATTTTCTTTGTTTGACAGTTTTTGCAGATTTTTTGTGCTATGTAATAGCAAATTTCTTTGTGTAACAAAAACTGCAACGTTCAAATAGTTAACCGATCATGGATATATTATTTTGTATCCAGTTACTCTTAATCGTATAAATAACTTTAAAGCTGTAGGTTGACATCTCGCAATATCATGTCAGCTGAGCAGGGTGGGCACATGTAACACATATACTATTTTGCCTTTGTAAAAAGAAACAAATTAACAAACAATACGTCTACTTTGGAAGCAAAAGCAGAGATCCAGATGGGATCTGGCTGTTTAAGATCATTATGCTCAATCATATTTACATTGCAGGTATTTTCAAACAACTTGGATATGGTGTCTGGATGAATAGAATGGGGTGGTGGTTCCGTGCTCCCGCCTTCAAAATAAAACACCTCAGCCATATACTGACATTCGTCACTCATAAGTGATACTATGAGTTCGATATATCGCTCACGGTCTTCTATTGCAATAGACCCCAGTGACCCTCTATCCCAAATTCCATCAAAATCTCCATCTATTTCTTTGCTGAAGTTGAAAAAATCTCCCACATAGATTCGTATTTTGTTATCTGGGTCCTGGTAAAGCTTGCCGTCAATAGCAGGGATATTGGTGACAGTGTACTGTATATCGTTTTCTGTGAAGAAAGACTGGACAGCTAGCTCCGATATCTCCACACCAACAACAGTATGTCCCTGGTCAGCAAGCCTGAAAACACACCACAATATTTATAATACATTTCAGCATTTTGTTTTGTCATTTTCTCGAACAGACTACCACTTGAAATTCTTTAACCCGAAAGAGTCTTGCAATACCACGCTACATGATTATAAATATAATTGTACCATAAGGGAAGTATCATAATTGCATGGTAATTTAGTTTACCTTAAACGTTCTTAAAAACATACACACACTGGACAAAAGAAGTGTCACCCCTACTGAGCCAATACTATGGGGGAGATAAATGACTGTGGAATGATATGCTCCTGGTATCATTTTATTAACATCAAATTTCACAAAAAATGATAAAATGAGAACAAAATATACATTCTACCAAAATATGCAGTTTCAAGTCCAAAATTAGTACTTAATGGCATAGCCACGTGACCTAATAATAGGTGCCAGTCTACAAAGCAATTTTTCATATAATTGTCTGATGCGTTCAGGGCTTATGCTGGCCCAAGCATGAAACACTGAATATAACAGAGTTTCTCTGCTGGTTAGACGGGCATTTGTAAAAAGTTTTGACATATCATTCCACACATTTTCTATTATGTTTGCATCCGGACTCTGGGCAGGCCACATCACCCTGCGAATGTCCTGTTGGTCAAACCAATCATCAACTGCTCTGGGCCTGTGACAAGGAGCATTGTCATTCTGGTGAACAAATGGATAATTCCTGTCACCAAACATGTTAGTAATAGATGGTAGCAAGCCTGACTCCAAAACATCGATATATTTCTAGTGATTCATGTTTCCATTAACCACTATCAATTCGCCCAAGCCATGGATGCTGATGCAGCCCCACACCATGATGAATATGCTGCTCCGGGTTCGAAAATTCAGTGCATGTGGTTCAAATGCTTTACCAGCAGTTTGCCAGCATAGTACCCGTCTGTCATCAGAGGTCAGACCAAAGCGACACTCATCAGAAAAAATATATAAGACCAATTGTCATGAACTGTCCAGTTCCAGATTCTGTTGACCCTAGTTTACTCTACGTTGCCTGTTTTGTAACGATATAAGAGGTTTCAGTCTTGCTACCCTGCTGTACACTCTCTGAGCATGCAATCGACGTCTAGCAATTTTCACAGACACATTCTTATGTGTGAAATTGTTCCGCTGTGTTGTCAACTGACAAGCAGTGTCGAACTTTCACAACCTGGACATCAAAATCAGTCGTCGGTCTTCACGGCCAGTATTTTTTCTTGGACGACCCATCAGAGGCAATTTGTCTCTTGATCCAGTGTTTCTATACCAACACTAGACCCTCTGCACGGTTCTGACTGAACAATTCAATTGTATTGCTATTCTTACATTGCTTATATTCCGCCTCTTCAGGTTAATAACTTGCACCTATAACCGTTAGATAATTGCCTGTATCTTGTCATGTTGGAGGAAGACAGGAATAACATTTGCTGTACATGTACAAGACCAACAATACAATTCCATGGTATAGCGGTTTTATACTCATTAGTCACATTATAAGTAGACCAGGCATTATAAGTACCCAAGATCTGCCTACTTTTATTACTCTGAGTTAGGGGGTGACACTTCTTTTGTCCAGTGTGTGTAGAGCTGAATACATGCTGTTTAGGTCAATTGTGTATTAAATAACCATGGCAACACCAGCATGATACTTTGATTGCTTTGCCATTTGCTGGCGGTTTGTACTGTTGAACGGTTTAGGTACTTCACGTAGAACTCAAAAATAAAGGAGAACGAAAAAGTCCTCTAATAAAAAAAGTTTTTCCTCGATTTTTTTACCTTTCTTGACCGTATAAACATCGCCCACTACACTTTGTAGTATCAGTTGTATTTATTGACTTATTGTGCGAGAAACTTAATGTCTGTTACATATTTACGGATAAATTGGGCGACTTTGGATTAATTTTTGATTGGTTATCTGTTCTCCAAATTTTAAGCCTCTAGCATTATCAGAAATTAATTTTATGTGGATCCTTGTAGGGAAACTCTGTCTTCAAAACGTGGGCTACAGCCAATATGAGGACTGGGAAGCATAAGGTATAAAGTAATGAGAGGGTCAAGGTGAAAATGTGGGTTTTAAAATAATGTTAGCCTTGTTAGTCTTTCACTGATACATTATTAATACATACTGTCCAGCAGCCAGTTGCATTCCTGAGGAGATTTGCTTACTTACCATTTCATGTCCAAGCTTTTCCCACACAGAGGAAAAAAGACCTTAGCATTTTTCTTTCCAGCCAATAGCCGTCCTAAATTTTTCACCAGTAGCTGGTGAACATCGGTCTCGTGCCACATTGGTTCTCCTTCTTCCCATTTTGATTTCCACACGGCTAAATTCCACCCTGTTTGTCTTTCCTCCCCCATGCTGCTATCTGGTACCTTCTACGAGTGACTTAAAAATTGAAACTGATGACGGTGCTTTATTGCTATACTCAAAATGACTCATTTTGAAATAGATACACGAATCTCTGCAACGATATGCAATTCAAATTTCAGTTGTACACTACCTATGTCGGTGGAATGACACTATAAAAATCCATTATGAGTGCCGCAGGGTATATGATCATAATTCATACCGGTTTGAGTGTATTCATTGCCACAGGCTTAACGTAAAATTCAAAGCACACTGTATACCCAGTTGTTTGATAATTATTGCACGGGCGCAGCATAAAAAATAAACGTGCAGTTATTATGGAAGAGCATTGATTTACATAACTAACCTGGATTGCTTTGTAAAATATTTTAATGAGGTAGCATTAATAATAATATATATTTATTTGCAACTTTAAAAGTTGGATTTTACAATAAAAAAACAAATAGTGGTGAGATGCACAATCTTAAAATAAACTTGTAACTTGTAAGTGTTAAAATGATTCGATGCATCGGAGTGTATGTTATGCAATAATATTTTAGATAGTTTATATATTTATATGTCACTTCGGAGTATATGTTATGCAATAATGTTTTAGATAGTTCATCTCTTCTTCAAGCAAGAGTGACAAGTTTACACGTTTCAAGTACCCCATCATATGGCAGCTCTGGGACTATAATCTTTATACATGCTCTCTTCTGGATGGATTCAATGCTATCAACTTGTTGTTGTGCGAGACCTGGGTGCCACACCTGACATGCATATTCTAAAATAGGTCTGATTACTGATGTGTAAAAGCTTACAAGTTCATTGGTTGGAATGCCCGCTCTTTTCAAAAGCTTAAGATTGTGTAGCCTTTTACTTGCTTTGTTACAAATATCACAGATGTGACCTTCCCAGCTCATATCACTAAGTACTAATCCAAGCCCCTAAGAAGACAACAGACCCCACTCTCTCAATCCTTTGATTATCTACTAGTAAGGGTGTAGTTTTGTGTCCTTTTTTGGAGAAATCAAATATGATCTCTTTGGTCTTGGTAGTATTTATTGTTAGTTTATTAGCATGGGACCAGAGAGTGAGTTCTGTTGTTGCATCAGGGAGATTTTCCTGCAGTTCAGTATTCCCGTAGCTTAGAATTGTGGCGTCATCCACATATTTGATTGTGTCACATTTGGTGCTCAGGTCGTTATTCATAATGACACATAAAACTGGACCAAGTTTTGTCCCTTGTGGTACACCTGCATTTATGCGTTGCCAGCATTGTTTCAGATGACTGAATCAAGAATTTTGCTGAGAAATTATAGATAAATGGAAAGCAGTCTTTGTGAAAACATAAAACTGCTAATTTCAGTCAACATACAAAAAAAATAAAAATAAAAATAATAATAATAATAATAAAGTTAAATAGAATAAATAATAAGTAAATAAACAAAAAAATGAAACAAAATAAAAATAAAATAGAATAGAATAAAATGAAAATAAAAATAGAATAGAATAAAATGAAAATAAAAGTAGAATAAAATAAAATGAAAAATAAGAAAAAATACGAAAAAACTCTCCCTCAAATGACGTCTTCGGCACAAAGATCCTTTATTTTTTAGATAATGCCCTCCAAACATTTTGAACTTCTAGGTTGGCATCTTGCAATGTGGCGTCAAATAAACAGCATGGGGACATGTATACACATACTATTTTGTCTTTGTAAAAATACGTCTACTTTAGAAGCAAAAGCGGATATCCAGATGGGATTTGGCTGCATAAGATCAACGCGCTCAATTATATTTACATTGCAAGTGTTTTCAAACAACTTGGATATGGTGTCTGGATGAATGGAATGGGGTGGTGGTTCCGTGCTCCCGCCTTCATAATAATACACCTCAGCCATATACTGACATTCTGCACTCATAAGTGATACTATGAGTTTGATATAGCACTCACGATCTTCTATTGCAATAGACCCCAGTGACCCTCTATCCCAAATTCCATCAAAATCTCCATCTATTTCTTTGCTGAAGTTGAAGAAATCTCCCACATAGATTCGTATTTTGTTGTCTGGGTCCTGGTAAAGTTTTCCATCAATAACAGGGATGTCTGTGACAGTATATTGTATATCGTTTTATATCGCAAGCCTAAAAATGTATACACCGGAATATTTAATAATACATGTCATATTTTTGTTTTGTCATATTCTCGAACAGATTTCCCCTTGAAATTCTCCGGCTAGGAATCTTGCAATACCACGCTACATGATTATAAATATAATTGTACCAAAATGGAATGATGGCAATTGCATGGTGTATTATTTTTAGTTTACATTAAACGTTCTTTTAGACGCAGAGGTGAACAAAAGCGGTTTAGGCCAATTGTGTATTCAATAACTATGACAACACCAGCATGATACTTTTATTGTTTTGCCATATGCTAACGGTTTGTACTGTTGAACGGTTTAGGTCCTTCACGTAGAACTTAAAAATAAAGGAGAGCGAAATAGTCCTCCAACAAAAATGTTCTCCTTAATTTTTTAACCTTTCTTGACTGTAAGAACATTGCCCGCTACATTTTGTAGCACCAGTTACATTTGCCTATATAGACTTATTGTGTGAGATACTTAATGTCTGTGACAATATATACGGGCAAGTTGGGCGACTTTTCATTAGTTTTTGAAAATAACATTTTGAAAAATAGTCAAAACATGACTTCTTTTGTATATTTTTGATGTTAATCGGATGGCTTAAAAATTGCGAGGCTTGCTCATGCTAGGTTTTATGTGGTTACCTGGGCACCGAATTTCAAGTCTTTAGCACTATTAGCAAATAATTTTTGTGGTTGCTAGTAAAGGAATTCTCTGTCTTCAAAATGTAGGCCACAACCAATACTATGACTGGGAAATATAACATATAAAGCAATACGAGGGTCAAGTTGAAAATACTGTTAGTTTATCTCTGATATATTATTACTTTATACTGTCTAGAAGCCAGTTGCATTCCTGAGGTCATTTGCTTACTTACCATTTCATGTCCAAACTTTTCCCACAAAGAGGAAAAAAGATCTTAGCGTTTTTCTTTCCAGCCAAAAGCCGACCTAAATTTTTCAGCAGTAGCTGGTGAACAACGTTCCTGTGCCAGATTGGTTGTCCTTCTTTCCATTTTGATTTCCACGCTGCTAAACTCCATCCTGTTTTTCTGTCCTTTTCCATGCTTTTAATCCGGAAACTCCCGTCTTGACAGGTACGACTTAACGTACAGAAATTAAACTGTTGATGTTACTTTGGAGTTGAACTCAATTTGACAAAGTTTGACAACAGAATTTCATGAAAATAAACGTTATTCAAAATTTTGGCCAACAACATCTCTGTCCAAAATGTGACACCAGAAAAATTGATGATAAGTACTATTATATGGTCATAAGAGTATATGGTCATTATTCACATTACTACGAAATGTGAATGTACATGCAATGCGCACCACAGGGGCGTAACATGGCCAGGGGAGAATATAATTTAACTGTTATTTCAGTCAAATAAAAATCAAAGATTATTAAATGGTCCCTACAACACAAAGGTCAATTTATTACATTGATCAAGCTTACTTGTGGTACTGCATTTCCGTACTATTATGTAAGTATTTTAATTGCTTTTTTTGGTATTTACTTTTCAAAATATATTATTAAGATGCTTTTCTCTCAAGTGCAGTTTAATTATTATCATAATCTGTTAAATGTATGCTGTAAAAATTGATTACAAGGCGACACTGCCATCAGTGCTCAAGCTACTGGTGCAATAATGGATATATAAAAAGTTCTCTACATTAAAAAAGGATCTTCCTGCAGTCACTTTTAAGGTTACTGATGTCAATGAGCTAAATAGACTGTACACTCTAAATAGATTCTCAAGTTGCGTTGTGAATGAATGGCCTTTTTTGGGGCAGCAAATTTGCTCTCCTAAGCAGGCTTGTATTAAAAATCCCCAGTGATTGTCTCACAGCTTGGAAACAATAATTGCATTAATATGAAATCTTGATAAGAGAGGAGCAAAAGGAGCTAAACTGTAAAACCCATCCTCTTGGCCATTGATACACTTCAACAGTTTAACATTGTAATCATTTCCAAACAGTTCCCTGACACATTCAAGTGGGATAGCATGTGGGGCACCAGACTTCTCACTTAGTATAAAATCCAAGGCCTCAATCAAGCAATGGCATCCAGGTTTCAACACTGAATTTATTATGTTGATATATTGTAGACGGTCACTCTCATCAATGGCTACAAGAGAAGCACAATCTCATATAGCATCAAACTGTCCTTCGAAGTCCAGATTAAACTTGAAGAAATCGTCCACACAGAATCGTATTTTGTTGTCCATGCTGCAGTAGAGGGTGCCCTGGATGGCATCACATGGTTCTACTTTATAAGTAATGTTCTGTTCTGTGAATAATTCTACCGTAGCTTTTTCTGCTCCATCCACGACTATAACTGTGTGGCCCAAGTCTGCCAACCTAAATGGAAGAAGATAAATTATATTGTCAGAGTTCGTTCATATGAACATCTAGTTCAGTCACTAGATTTAAGATAAAGCATTGATATAAATACCATAAGCGCAATATCCCACAAAGTTAAGGTAGGACTGCAGGTTGGACATTTTATCTTAAATTAAATGTCTTAGCTTTTTTATTCCTGTTGCATTCATTAAATGTATCTTCAAAACATCTAACTATTCTTGAAAAACAGCTCAAACTTCGTCGCGTGACGTAACATTAGGATTTTTGGGACAAAAACATCACTTTCAGTTTCCTAATTTTCTCAGGCACCATGACAGCTATAAACATGCTTTTAATGGTATTATAACACTTGAACAAAGTACTATAAAAGGGATTCGGGGAATTTTCTTAAAAGACTTCTTGTTGATGTTATCTATAAAAACGTGAAATTACATCAAAGTATTAAGGAATTTTCACTTTCGAAGTCAATAAAATGGAAAAGAGAAGGTCAATCTTTTACTGTCAGTATGCTGAATTTTTCCTTTTATAATATTCAGTGACAACCAAACTAAATCGCGCAAAAATAATTGCTCTATACAGAAAATCATTGTATTTGTTGCAACGTTATACTTGTAGGAAAAATTAAAGAACAAAACCGGTGTTAATTGAATTTTCAAAGTGAGTAAACGCTTCCGCCACTGAAAGTTTTGCATTTGTGAACAGTAAGACAATAGATTATTTTTCATTCTCCATGGTTCTAGGAGAGTTAAACTGTGATACGACCTTCTTTATATGGGACCCTAAAATTATGAAACATAGTTTCTCATCCGTGCACAAAATATTTGTAAGAGCATGCCTATGGCATTATATTTGCACCTTAATATAGGATTTAGGTAAGATGTGTGTCTGGATAATTATGTGCAGTTTTCTGTGTCGTTTAGATTATTTTATTAATAATGAGCGTCGAGCTGCCTTGACAGCAAATGCGGATCCGCATGAACACATGAAAGATAGGCTTCAAGGATGATACAGTGAGGGGACCTGTTAAATGCTGGTAACTCACGTGTAGACATTTAGTTTTAAAAATGTACAATTTTAAAAACATCGGTAGGAAGTGTACAGAACATTCAATTTCTATTGAAAATTATCTTGTTAAAAAACATGATGGTCAAGACCACTGCCTACCTTGCTTTGCACAAACATGAAACCGGGCGGTCTGTTAGTGTTGCTGGAAAATATACTTTGTTTGCGCTATTTCCACCATCCCAGCGGTAAGCTATCAAACAAGCTCTAACCCGATTCTGGGTCTGGACATTTGTGTGTTATACCCTTTCTGCAAAAAGAAATTTCATCAGTGTCTTCTTTTTGTCAGACATCATCTTGACACTGAACTCTGCCAACGATTTTGCGCATCTTGTCATTTTGCACTTGATCCACAACATTTTAAGTGTAGCAACAACAGCATCTTTTCATAGTGTTGTGTAGTATATGACCTACGCTTTCACTATTTGCAGATAATAATTAAAAGGGAATCAAATGAGTTAAAGGATATATTGAGTTATTGAGAGTAAGTTAAACTTCTTTAATAGTCAACAAGTGTAGAAATTGTTTTTGTGGTAGGAAAAGATGAAATACGTCAAAGTCACATGTGGTTCGATTTGATTGGTTAATTTCTCAGTAGGATGGATATGGTCCAAGCATAAGTAATTCAAATAATATTTAAATATCTTAAATTGAAAATAGGTCTCTTAGAAATTACCTTATATGGAAATGTTGAATGGTGGTTTGCAACAATGGACAATGGAAAGAAAGCAAGTAAATGAATGGTCAGTACGGAGAAATAGGGTATAAATACTTTTTGTATGTAAAAGAAGGTCGGTGAATAAACGCTTGAAAGCTTTAGACCGTCGTCATACCATAGGTTCCATATCGCCTACCTGAAGCATGAGTGAGAACACAGAACCAGGCAGAGAACTGAACGTATGGATATCGAAATGGGAAAAAGGACAAGCAGTCTGGCACAAAACCCATGTTCAACCGCTGCTGGTGAAAAATTTGGATTTGCTCATTGCTGGGAAGAAAAACGCTAAGGTCTTCTTTCCACTGTGTGGGAAAAGCTTAGATATGAAGTGGTGAGTTAATAAATAATCTGCAATAAGCAATACACAACCCTCACGATAATATTACTGCAAAATGTCACGTAAGTATGTCCAATTTTAAGTTTTGGGAAGTACATTTAAATTTCCTTGAAAGATTTACGTTTCTAACTTTTCCGCTTTTCCACTTTTATTTTTATTAAAGGGGGAAAATATGGTTTAAGAAAGAATGCAGCGTCTCTGCTCTTCTTTTCAAAGACATATGGCAGTCAACATAAGGCCATCCGATTACCGAAACAAAATTAGTAATTGTAGAAGAAGATTATAAAATGTATTGTTTATGCTGACAAAACAACTTTTACTCATTTAGATATTATAGGAAATGAAAGGTGTACTTCAATCACAATTTTCATCTGTTTCCGACTCGTTTATGTCCTGTCTATCTGCACGACAATATGTTAACCCACCATAAAACAAGTGAATGGACATTATTCAGACAAGTGAATGTACATTATTTTTACTTTCACGTGTTGTAAAAGAATACTTCGTTGCAGGTGTTTTCTCCTTCTCTCTCTCTTTTTGTATTGTCAATGTTACTCAATTTGGAACTTGCATTACATAATTTTTTCGTAACAAAATACTACAGTTAATGTTAAAGAACTGCTTCATTGCATTACATAAATGAAATGAGATAATGAAACATTTTACGATTTTTTCAGGCTTGCGGACCAGGGACATACTGTTGTTGGTGTGGAGGCATCAGAACTCGCTGTCCAGTCTTTTTTCACAGAAAACAAAATACAATTTACGGTCAACGACGACCTTGCTGTCGATTTCAAGCTTTACCAGGACCCAGACAACAAAATACGAATCTATGTGGGAGATTTTTTTAAATTCAGCAGAGAAATGGAGGGTGAATTTGATGGAATTTGGGACAGAGCAGCACTAGGGTCCATACATTTAGAGGACCGTGAGCGCTACGTCAAACTTATGGTATCACTTATGAGTGAAGATTGTCAATACCTGGCTGAGGCATATTATTATGAAGGCACATGCACTATGCAGAGAATACCACCACCGCATTCTACTCGCCCAGATAGCATATACAAGTTGTTTGAAAACACCTGTGATGTGAAAACGATTGAGTGCGTTGATCTAAAACAGGTCGATTTCATCTGTTCCCCTCCTTTTAAGCCTGAAATTGATGTCCTGTTTCTTTATTTGTACCTTTTCACAAAGAAGAAATATATTTCCCCATTGATTTTTATGTAAAGGCACTGAAAATGACTATACATGTTCTGATAGATTTTTTTTGTGCTGTTGCCGTAGCCGAACCTTTCTCCCTATAGCTGTCAACTACATGTATGTATGGGTAGCTTTGTTTGGTGAAAATGTAGGCTGTGTAATAAGTGAACTTAATCAAACTTGCTTTTTCCTAATATTATTGATGTTTGTTATAGAGTTATGGCGAATGTCAGAAAAGGAAGATTAAAGACTGGTGAGTCGTGGGAAAATGCTGTTCACAGCGGGAAAATTCGTTAAACATGAGTTATGGGGGGCGTCTCGATAGTCCGAAGGTTCATTGGTCCGAAAAACGGTAACATTTTTATCGGTTTTTTAATCAAGGGTTCATTGGTCCGAAGGTTCTGTGGTGAACCTTCGGACTATTGAACCTTCGGACTATTGCTACGGCCCCGAGTTATGATGTGAAAATCCAGGCCTTGAGAGATTTAAAGAACTTAACTTTTCTTTTCCTCTTTTTCGCTTGACACTGTTATGCTTGATATCATTCTGTTAGACTGACACTGATTGCCAGTAACTTTAAAAGTGCATATAACTGTGTAAATTACTTTAAATGTGTTTTTGAAGTAGACGGAAAAGAGGACAAATCGATAATTCT
>NW_019775499.1:22159-35779 GCF_001039355.2 Lingula anatina
GAAAGACACAATTTAACATTTTTCAAATTAATTTCATTAAGTTATATTTCAATTAAATGATACCTGAGCTAGAATATATACTTACAAACAGATTTACTCTTAACACTACACCAAATCTAAAATCAAGCCACTATAACTTCCAAATACACATGACACAGGTAATTGATTTAATTGGGCCAGCTGAGCTGTGCACAAATGTACATTGTACTGTAGCCTTGACACCAATTGACAATAATGCTAACCAGGTATTAAAGAGGTAGATGACAGCAGATAAAATCTGAAGAGCACCATAACTGATAACAAATTACACCCAAGCCAATGAAGAGAGCCTTTATAATGTAAGTCGAAACCTTGCCTGGGTATTTCCACACGTTTTTACAACACACTCTCCACCCAAACTTTTTGGGCACTAGTAACATGCAGTGTACGTGCGCTCCAAACGTATACCCCTCGGTCTTTGGTTTAGAACTACTTTTTTTTTCTTTTATGGTAAAGGCTGCACAGCTGGGTCTTCATTCTTTGCTGTAAAATAAATTAGTTTTATCCTTTACTTGTCCGATGAGTCTTGATTCAAAGCCACTCCTCGGTCTCTCCTCTGTTTACGATTTTCGTCCCTACACCTTGGATTGTTACCACTGCAGGCAGTCTGTGAACGCTTGTTAAATTAGTTATCTTCTCTCTATCATATACCCTGTAGTAATTCATCATTTTACTCGGTTTAATATCAAAGAAAACACAGAAATAAAATACTAAATTGTACATGTAGACATGATCATGCGCAGCAGACGATTCTGGTCTCCCTCCAGTATGGCTGCCGTTTGTTTTGATGACGAGGGCTACAATGGGTTAATAGTGAGCAAATCTTGGAAGAATCTTGGAAGGTTCTGAGGGACGCGATTGGCTGATTTTTGGGAGACTGATGCGTCCGGAGAGAGCAGAGACTCGAAAGCCTAATGAAGAGGAAAAGTAGGTTAGAAACAATCGGCCGATCGACTATGTAAGATCTGACCTAAATCAATCATACGTAGCTAATTGATAACAAAATATGCTTGGATTGTTATGTTTGGAAATTTGGCGCCAATCTAAAACACCACGGCCGTGACAGCGTTACGATATATTTCTCAAAAATCTGAAGAGGTAATCATGTTTACCCTAGTAACTGGCGCGAATTTAAAGGGGCGCGATCAGACTCAGAGAAGGTTAATAATCACTTCCTGATGGTCATTTTCAGCTCTTTTAGGTCTCTCCTACGGGACTATTTTTCCTGATTTAAACCAAACTAAAGAAAATTCGGAACAATAAACTCTTTGTTAGTCTCTTTGTAATGGAAAGCGCGCCAATACGATCAGTACAAGCTAAATTTTCCTTGCAACCAGTGTGTCTTTAAGTAGCCCGGTTAGCTCAGTCGGTAGAGCATGGGACTCTTAATCCCAGGGTCGTGGGTTCGAGCCCCACATTGGGCGAGTTACTTATTTTCTTTTTTTTTCTTCCCTATGAACTTTAACAGTTAACTTTAAATGTAAGATTTGTTATTTTACGTTACATAATATATTTAAAACTTATTTGCATGTAACTGCCAATGAACATCCTTATTTAAGACACTGTGATAAAGGAAAGTATACCTTCACATTTGACTTTTCTGTTTAAGAAATTGCTGTGAATGTTCAATGATTTACTACTGAGTCAGACTCCTTCCATGACTTTCGCAAGCAAGAGGAAGAAAATTTTGACTTGTAAATGTTTTTTTATTCAATATATTGCTATATAAATCAAATATGAAAGCATTTGGCTTACATTCACTCTATATTTGTGCTGTCTCTCTCTCTATATATATATCACCACCATCAAAACAAAAAAACTTTAGAGCAAAAGGAAAGTACATGGACTTTTCTCTGAAACATTTCTTCTTGGTTCCAGTGCCTGTTACACTAGACAATCTCTTTATACAATACCCTTGAAACTATGTCAGAATTTTCATTGTTCCGAGGCCAATTTTCCACACTAATATTGCAATATACTTCCATTTAATGCTATGTACAGCAAATAATGGTTATAAAGTTTGTGTAATTATGACCGAGCTCAGTGAGCTGTAATGAAAGCTAGACCTAAAGAATATCAAACCTCAAAGAAACACACTGCATTACACATCTTAACATAGAACTACAAGATTTAAACACTATTGCCTCTAGCTCTTGCTCACAGATTTTAGAGAAAAATGTACTGAACAAAATAATAATAATAATAATAATGACAAAAATTGAATTACATAAACTATCATAATAATAAAATCAATCACTTTTCTCGACATACACTGATAAACTTGCAGTGAGATGCGCATTATCAATAACTAATTCAACACCTTTCAAAAAATAACCATAAACAATTTTAAAGAAACATTGTGCACATTTATCAAAAAAAAAAAAAAATCCCCTTGAATTTTGTTCAGTATATTAGTAACAAAATTGATAAATACATGTATTGCTTCATTCATGACTAAAGTTTAGTTAAAGATAACTGCATCACCAAAATCACGTTAGGGGTAGGGACCCAGGAAGGGGGGGGGGGGGAAGGAAAGAACATAAGCTTGACACTAGCCATAATTTCTAATTTGGTCATATTCTAGATATTATTTTAACTAACCTAGGGGAAATAAGTGTAATTTTTGGGGTCAGCCTTTTCAAAAACTATCTGCTCTCTTTGAGAAAACCCAGGTATAAGATGGCAACTTTCTTACTTTCATTAAAAAATAACTTTAAATTCATATCATATTTCTTGGTTTGTCAAGAAATACGTTAAATAGCAATATCAAAATAAATATATTCCACTTAACATTTTCCATTTTCGGCAACTTCAACAATTCCACTTCCAAAATGGGGTATGTTTTAACAATGACTTTACAATAACATGACACAATATGAAATGCCTATGGCAATGAAATACTAATGATTATCAGATTTATAAATACATACCAGTAGAAACTGACATGAGTGGCAAAATATAGCATTATTCAATTAAGCAAAATAACGTAAATGTAGCAAAATAACAATTTGTGCAGTATATATGAATGCTGGAGAGGGTTACTCTTTTCTAGCTAAAAACAAATGCTTCATCTAGCCGAATTTTATATTTTAGTTAGTCAATAATAATCTGTAACAAATTTTAACAAAATTAAAAAAAAAAAAAAAACCTAAAAATAACAAACACAAATAACATTTTTCAAAAATAATTGCATTCACTTCAAAATTTGGTTCATACAAAATATTCAGCCCATAATTTTGTATTTATTTTTCTCCTGTGAGTGTTAACTTAAAAAAATTGCCTTCAAAATGCATCAACATCACAGAAAGGAATTCAATTTTATTGATGACTGAAGATACTTTAATCCTTCATGTTCTGTTGTTTTTGATATGATCAAAACAAGAATGACTTCCTGGTTGTCATTTTTACTGAACAATCTAAAATTTAAATTCTCATGACTTCAAAATGAATAATTTCTAAGCTGTATCTATCGTAAGATAGTCAACAGTCATGAATAAAAGCACAACTCTACAAAGCCTTATAGCCATATAGACATACCATACATAATACTTGAATTAACATGACCAGTTCACTTAAAGCTAAATACAAGTAAATAGGATTTTTTGCATGTTACAATTGTGAAGCAATAATAAACATTTACAAATTAATACACATGTATTCAGCAAAGTCTGTCAATAAAGTAATGGAGCCATCCTGTTTAAGAGCACTAATTGTCGACATCAATGAAAAGTCCATCAAATCTTTTACAATCATAACAAAAACCATTCAAAACAAGCACCTTGAGAGCGGCAACTGTTACATCTTTATATAAACCTGGTCAGCAATTAACCCTCCTGTATATTTTACATCCAATACAACTTCCTGCTCGAGTATTATTCAACCCAATTTTACTACATCATCTACCTCATTAATCAAAGCCCCTGTTCAAGAGTGGTTCAACCCATACATTTAATTCAAACAAAATTTCAGCAAGTCCCTGTGAATGGATGGTCAAACCCACACATTATCTCAATTATTTCCCATGATCTGCCTTCTGTAAGTGCTGATTGACTGCAGTTCTATGATACTGAAGCATAAGTGTCTACAAGGAACCTTTGCAGCATCTGTCATCTTCTCTAATGCTGCCCCCTGGTGAGGGTTTTACTCCAGTTCCACAATGACTGCCTCTTCATCCACAGTGTCTCCTGCTTTGAAATTCACTGCTTTCACCTACAAATATTAGATAGTAATTTTCTATTATATTGTTCCAGGTTATAAAATCTTGAATTTTGTAAAGTTCTTGGTGATGATAATCATTTACTTTGGCACTTTTTTGTTGCTGTTGACCAAAAATTTGATTAAACAGATTGTATGTGTTTTGAAAGTCATATTTTACATAATTGCCATTAAATGTTTTGAATATTAGCATGCTCTGTATAAAAACCAACTGCATCAGCTAATAGGTGAAAATCAAAAAGACAAAGGAGGCAAATTGTTGGCTAAAACATATTTCATGAAAAGCAATTTTATTTTCATTATTTTTTCATTCCTTAAAACCCAACTTCAAAATTCCAATAAATTGAAAAAAGTTCATTTCAAATCTATCAGTATAAATTCTCATAGAAAAATCTTTTTAATGAAGAAAAACAATTTTTCAGAAACATAATTTTAAAATCATTAAAAATAAATTCACGTGTAGCATCTGTGGTGCTTTTTCTGTATATACAATAGAACTATAAGGTAGCCTGTTTATCAATATTGTTGCTATCAGGAATGTTCTAACTTTAAGAATTTATGACTTGAAAAAATACAATATCTGTAAAATTAATAATTTTGCCCCCACTGAAAAGATCGAGTCATTACCACACCTTTCCGTCTCTTGCTGCAGGCAGACTGTTCTGCATCTTCATGGCCTCCAGTACACACATTTCCTGTCCCTCAGATACCTGGAGACATAGAAATAAATTATCAAAAAAAAAAAAAAAAAAAATAGGCACTGGCACTCATCATCGGGCCAAAAAATAATGATACTGGTAATAATTATTGAGTAAACAAAATGACAAAAGAATAAGCTAGTGAGTCAACAGAGCTCCACCATCATGATTAAGATGTCTACACGTTGATCATTACTATATGATGCTTTATAAATGTTTCTTATTTTAAATACTACCAGTCTACCACCAATGTTCTAGCCATAGTCCCAGTTTTCTTGTCCCGACCATGGGCATCTCTGCCATTCCCCCACAAGGGCCCTATATCATATTAAATATTAAAACCCCCCAGACCACCTATAACAATATACATAACACTTACATTCTGCCCCACTTCCACAGCCACTGACTTGACCAGTCCTGGCATAGGGGCCATCACCATGCTGCTCAGGTCTGCTTCCTGCTTGGTGATCATGTACTGGTACATGTCACTGTACTCCTGGGGCATCACGTGCAGGCTGAACTGAAGTGATTCACATGGCATGAGATGAAAGTGATTCACATGGCAAAGGATGAAAGTGATTCACATGGCATATCATAAAAGTGATTCACATGGCATATAATGAAAGGGATTCACATGGCATATAATGAAACTGATTCACATGGCATTAGATGAATGTGATTCATATGGCATAATATGAAACAGATTCAAATGGCTTTAGTTGGAAAGTTATTTATATAGCAATTTTAATTATCAAAATATTAATATATCTATAAATTTCAAAGCTAGTAGGCAGGACAAAATAGGGGTAATTAAATAAGGGCTCTCCACGTGTAAAAACCAACATCTACCGAGTTAAGCTGTAACATATTAAATGGAAATTCTATTGAACTTACCACTGTTCCAAGATACCTTAGTTTCACAACGCCTCTGGCCTCTTTTATGGGAATCTTTGTTAGGAGCTATTTGAAAAAGAAACAGACTGAATATAAATTTTCTGCACTATGATCAGGAAAATAATGGGACGAGGCTTTTTGACTAGTCTTTAGGATTCTAATTATTTCTGAAATATGGTTATGTCTGAGACCAAACAGATAAAAGCTAATGAATGATATAATGGGACAATTTACATAATAATTTAAACAAGTGGATTAATAAACATATGCATAGAGATATAGACAAATCTTTAGGCCGCTCGAAATTTTTATCTCCAACATACCATTTGTCACACTTAATATAGAGTCACAATTAAAATCTTCAACATGCTGTCACATATGAATATTGTTCCATATGACAAACTGTCACATCTGACACAATGCTACACTCAACACAAACTCCTACATATTACACAGATACACCTTTGACACAATCACACCTGAAAGCCACATCTAACACAATGTCACCCCTAAACAACACATCTACCACAGTCACATCTACCACACTCACAGTCACATCTACCACACTCACAGTCACATCTACCACACTCACAGTCACACCTACCACACTCACACTCACACCAAACACACTTAGAGTCATACTTACCATCATTGTCTCAATGTCTCCATTGATTTGAGCTTCTATGACATTAAAACCAAGAGTGAAATTATCTGCCACATCAAAAGTCTCCTCCCCAATAGTAACCTGATGGATAAAAAACATTTCAATATATTGATATTATCACACAGATACATGGTACATGTGATGTTGGGTTACATCTTTTTACAGTATAGTTTCTACATATCTCCTTAAGCTCATTTTTCAAGGTGTTATGTAATTGATAGCAATTAATTGAAAATGGATTATTGCATTTGGGATTTGCAAAGAAACTCTATATGAGAAAAGAAGAGTTATAAAATTGCTGTCATTTTTAAGTCAGACTGAAGTCTTTGATAACAATTCTATACATGTAATATTTTTAGGAAGAGTAATTAGTGAAATAGAGACAAATATTACTGCTAAACATCTGGTAAGAAATAATTATTCCAAGTACACATGGAAAATATTAAATACTGATCTTAAAAAACATTTAATAATATAACACTCATGCAAAGCAACAAGAAATATACTGTAATGCAGAAAGGTTTAGAATACACAAATCAAATATATATATATAAATGAATCTAGGGACATCAGTCTTGCAAAAGTGCACTATTTGTCGTTGTGAAGAATAAATCAGACGACAAAAAATTTTCATCACAAGAATAGTCAATAGTAAACTATATGAACATATTTAAATCTTATTTCCATCTTATTTTTTTATTAACATTTTCAACTGTTTTAAGCGATAGTTTAAACACATTGAAATGTATCTTGGTACAGAGCAGTCAAATGATGGTGACTAATAAGCCTAAGACTAATATCCAAATATTTACATGTTGGGAAATTTAAGCCATTCAAAGATGCTGCAAATTCAAACACTTCCCTTCTTGGAACAATCTTGAGAAAAATGAAAAACTTCATGATAAATTTCCTTAAGTTTTTGTTTAATCTGTACAAAATATCCAAAATATCTTTTATGAACTGAGATTGCCTCCAGCAAAGAATATTATTTAAAACATACCTTGATAACATTACTGGTTTCTTTCAAAAGCACATTCATGTCTTAAGATTCAAAACATTTCATATCCCATCTAAGAAGCTATTGCCTGTAAGCTAAGAAACCAAACTTTTCAACAAAATAAACATCTGACATATAACTGTAGGAGTATTTGAAAAAGCAGTAGCAACATAAAATCTTAAATTGTAGCATAAAATTATAAAGAGTCCATCTAATAAATGAAAAAGACTAGACCAAAATGAAGGTTGCATTGTACAATCTGCATGTGTTGAACATGGAAAAAAATAGAAATTGCAAAAAAAAAAAAAAAGCTTTTTTTTTTTCAAGCAAAAAGCAGTTCCCAAGTGTTAGGCTTCACCAAAGCCATGCATGTAAAATGCAGAAGCAGCTTAATAAGAAGTATTTGTGAAACAAGACCCAGTTCACAAAATAATGATGTCATCAGATGACCAGTTCATATATCAAAATGGGGTCTCTTCACAAAGATGCCCCACTGAGATTCAGATTAATGAATCCCTACTGAAGAAATGGGATAGAATCATACAACCCCCTCCCTCTGGATTATATCACTGGAAGTTTATTAAATGAGTTTTGATCACTGTTGTGGTCCTTCTTAAAAATTTGTCCTCAACAGGTAACTGATGCACCTGAGAAGATTGATTCACGAATAGTTGTCAACAAAAGGACCAGTGGTTTAAAGCTCAGAGGGAATATCAGTGGTATAATCCAAAGGAAAAAAAAACAATTTTTTCAAATGTCAACTTGAATAAATGAACTGAGATCAGAGTATAAATCCCTGTTTAATCATTTTGGTCAAAAGATAACAAATTTGGGGCTTGAACCACTCTGGGCAATTTCAAAGCATTCAAATTCAAATTTCCTTGCAAAAGCAGTTACAAGAAATAAGATACTTGAGCACTCTGGCATGTAAGGTGTGTCTGGGACAACTTACAATAAACTTGCTTTCGTGTTTGCTCGGCACATATTTAACCTGTGCCGTATAGGTGGCATCCTTGTAGCGAATGCTGAGGTTCCACGCTGGAGGAAGGTCAGCCATAGGTGGCAGCCTGTTTGACATAACAAGACAGGACCATCACCATGCTTGATACACTACCTAGTACTTTTGATATTCTTACATTGTGAATAATGCCAGATTTGTACATGTCAGTATTCTTACTATATGCAGTCTTAACTCTTGTATATGTCTACAATGCTAAGCAGGAAAAATTGTTGAAAAAAAAAATACACTTGACATTGCTTCTGTCATTTTGCTTAGGCACAGTGGCTTCAGCATTATATGGTATCCCCTAAAAATAATCCAAAAATTTCAGCAAAATTCCTAAAATAAAGGACAGTTTGCTAATCCAGAATCCAGAAAATAATGAAGTTTTTCCACCACCCTAAAAGAATAATAACAAGAGTCATTTCTTTAAAGATGAAAAAAAAAAAAAAAATGTCAGGATCATATCATAAACATGCCATGTTTATACTGTAGAAAGTTTTCTTCCGTCCACCTCTGTCTCCTGTTAGAGTAATTACTTCATTTTCTTGGCACACCAGCCCTTGCTGGCAGTGATCAATAATCTATTGGTCACTGCTTGAAATGTGCCATTTTCTTCAGTCTTTACTGCTCAGTTATCAGACAAGAAGATAAATTCAATTTTCAACTTCAGTCAAATACAAACACCTCCTCAAAACTGTAGACTGCATATGGCTCTGGTTAGTGCTTTTAGGACTGTCAGGTCAATCAGAGTCTTAAAAGAGCTTATTTGGCTGACTGTGACCTTTCTGGTGATGATAAAAATCCAGTTTCCTAAAAAAAATCCTCTTTATTTGCATGTAGTTGTCCAACATTGTCAGTCTTCCCTCTTTTATGTTCACCAAGTTTGATTATGTTCGTGGCAAGAGTGGTCAATTTTATGCTGAGTCTGCCTTCAATTCCCATCGCTGGCTTCACATGCATCTGTCTAGATTTTCAAGTTTTTAAACTTCCTTTCTGATTCTTTCTCACGTTGGTGATAATTGTGGGTAAGGTTTATCTGTGGGGTGTTGACACTTGTCTGCGTGACATTTCCAATCTGTGTCTTCTGGATATTCTTGTTTTATGTTGCTGAAGGCAAATGATGGTGTGCGAAATGCCACACCAGGGACAAGTTCCTCTTGCACTTTCAGCTCCTTCATTTTACACATGTAATCTGATATAACTGATTTGTTACAATTTTCAGGATCTGGAAACAATAAAACAGCTGAAAAAAGCAAAAAAGCTCACAAACACAAACACATACAAGACCTTTAAACAAACACATACAAGAAAATAAACAGAAGAACAACAAACACAAATACAACAGAACAATCATAAGAACAAACACAACACCTCCTTTCAGCGGTCATGACACCTTAGAGACTATGAGACTTACACAGAAAGCACCCTGACTACACGTGACACAAGCATGATGGATATCGTCTGCTATCCTTATCGCTAGTTTCCATTGTGATGGGACATTATTTGATACTGGAAATCTGGAACATAGCATATGATCACATTTCTTTGTACGTTATACCTGGAAAAGATCAGGAATTCTGAAAGAAAAGTTGGTTATAATAGAGACTATTGAAATTATTGTAAAGTTATAAATTAAAAAAAAAAATAGAAAAGAAAGTAGTAACTGAGGTATGTTGAAATAGGTGTTTCTTTAATGTTATGAAAGTGGGTCTTATGGTTTGTGAAATAATAAATCTAAACTGCACCTAAAACATATATACATTAAAAAGGTAGACTCTAAAGTAGAATACACTTGAGATATCAATTAAATAATATTTAAATTGACATCATCTTTATATCAACAAAATTAAGTAAGGTAGATTACAAAAAGTCACTACTTAAATCTTTGCTCACCTCTTTATTCATTTAATATCTTATCATTCATCAAATTATTCATATACCATTATAAATAATGTTATTCAAAGCTGCCTTAAAGGGTCTTTAAGAAATGAGATGGAAACAAGGATGATGTAAGAACAAGTCAGGCAGTGTGGATTTTCAAAAGTCTATATCTCAATTTTTTTTTTTATCCTTATTTTTCATTCTCATCTTTTACTAACAGTTTGATGAATTTCAACTTCAATTTCTCTTTCAAAACTGCCTTAGAAAATTATCATAAGGGATATGGATATAAACACACAATTATAATTTATACGGTAAGATTAAACAATTGGTATCAGCCCCACTTTGTCCTTACCTAGACTGGTTTGTGAAGGATCTTTGTCGTAGAGCTTCTTTGACATGGACAGCACAGGCCACAGCTATCAGGTGGTTCTGCTGCTTACTGGTCAGCTTTTTACCTGGTTAGGTATGAAAAGAATTATTTTTATTAAAGAAACAAGTTCAACAGACCACTGCTTTGAGGTGGTTCTTCTGCTTACTGGTCAGTTTTTTTACATGAAAAGATATGAAATACTACAAATTTTTATTAAATAGTAAGGTTTAGTTTTGTAGAAATACTGTACAGTTGTGTTCGCACCAATTTGTAAATCTTCTCGGGTTTATAAACTTACAGTCTGAGGGATAAAGTAACTTCAGGTCCGTACTTACTACTTTAACCACCATGGGTATGAAACAGGTTATCAAGTTCCTTAACTTCCTTTCCACTGATTTATACAACTGACATGTCCTATAGAATCTATTTCAAACCTCACTTGTTTGGCTACGAAGATATCCGCTGCATTTTTTTTACATATTACTTTAGAAATCTGTCCACTCACCTTTAAATCCATCAGGATAAACTTCCTGTAGATAACTGGTGGTGATGTCTCCTCTCACAAACCTGTCCTCTGTCATTATGTCCCTCAGTAGGGGGATGTTGTGTGTCACTCCTGTAAATATCACAATTATACAAATCTCTATATCAACTAACACAATCTCTATAACAACTAACACAAAAGGATTGATGTTGCGTCACATCTGCAGCAATCACTTAATAGTGAAAAAAAAAACAAAAAAAAAAACTCAATCTCAGAGTAGTTTTAAACAAATTTATGTAATTTTAATCATAAAGCACTGCTTTAATGACTGCATTAACATGTTACCTCTAATAGCATAATGGTCAAGAGCTTTGGCCATAGTGTCCAGAGCTTCTTGTCTAGTGGCACCATAGGACACAAGCTGAAAATAGTAACATGAGATGACCTTTAAAGAAAGACAAAATATTTTATCAGGGCACTTTTCTCTATCCTTTTTCTCTCTCACTCTCTCTAATGCAAAAACAAATATAAACACACCTAATGAGGCTGAAACGTATACACCAGCACTGCCCTAAGTCTTGTACATATAGTACTGATAGTGCTAGCCTCTTTAGTTTAACAAACTCACCACTAGGGTGCAGCACTTACCTTACAGATAAGGGCATCGTAATACACACTGATTTCACTTCCCTCACGGATGCCACTGTCACAACGCACCTGATATACAGAATACCAAATGAAAATGTATGAAATGTAGAGACACAGCAATAAGTAAGTGCTGAATATCACTTTGACAGAGAATGAGTTACTAAATGCGTATTACAAACTTTATGATGGACACAAAAATAACGTTTTAAAGAAAGCCCAGCAGACTGATACTAACATTTGGAATATGTGAAGGTTCTATGTATGTAAAGAGTCGCCCCACTGACGGCAGTCCAAAACTCTTGTAAGGATCCTGTAAATAATAAAAAAATTATTTAACATGTCTTAATATTATACAATAAGCAGAAACAGAGAACTGAAATATTTTCTGTTCTACTAAGCTCTGGTATTACTTTTAATAATGATTTTGTTTTTTCTAAAGTTATATAAATTCTAATGGTTTAAGAATATAATGTACAGAACTCCAGACAATTTAATGATGCATATTGATGGTTTTTCCCAAAATAGGAACAAAATTTCTAAAATTTTTAAAAGTTTAATAACTGATTCAATCCTTATCAAAAACTCATGCATTTAAATGATAAAATTTTTAAAAACTGAAATAAGTATATAACTACTTTTAATGAATAAAAAATGTATAACTAAAGCTAAAACAAATACTTCACCTCAGCGTAAACTCGGCATTCTAAGGACCACCCATCTATTCCAATGTCATGTTGTTTGTGGACTAGTGGATGACCTGGAGGAAGAAAAATAATTTCAAAACTATAATGTTTTTTACCAAATTATTTAAGTAAGATTTTTTTCTCAAACTAATCAGTAAGTTTTCTAAGCAGAAGAAAAAAATAAGTTTTATAATTTAAAGTTACATTTTAAACTAATAAATATACATTGGTGTGTTTTTCTCTGTCAACTTTAAATCATTAAATTTTATCTAAATGTATTTCTGCAGCAAATATACTTTGATAATTTCAAACAAAGGGGTTATACTACACTACAACTACAGCCAATTGGTGTACAATATCACTGACAGTAATAGATTACAAGTACAAAAGCACATTGTCTTTACCTTTGGCCGACCTCAACATCTGGTGAACAAGATCAATGCCAGTGATACATTCTGTAATTGGGTGCTCCACCTGGAGTCTTGTGTTCATTTCCAGGAAATAAAAGTTCTTCTTGTTGTCCACCAGAAACTCCACAGTTCCTAGATAATAAATCATACATCATTCAATAATAAACACTTTATAGAATTGATTTTTACATAATGACATTTAAAAAAAAAAAAAGAACATTTGTAAATTGAAAATCACTCAGCAAATGCAAACCTTTGCCAAGGCAGCTCAATTCTCATTACTGTTTATTAAAAATTAATTAATGGATCACTCCCAAAATCTAATAAATTCTAAATTAGCCCAGTTATGACCTATCCCGAACATTTAATTACAATCTGTCCATAACTTTTCAAGTTAGGCAGTTGACTTACAAACCAACATAGCAAAAACATAAATTAATAAAACTGCACAAACACCCTAAATCTGCCTCAACTTTATTTATGATAATAAGCCCTTTTTGAAATGGAGCTCCTCCATCGTGTGACATGAGTTCTACTTACCTGCGCTATCGTACCCCACTGCCCTGGCCAGAGAGGTGGCCTGCTCCCCCATAGCTCTTCTCATGTCTGGGTCCACAAATGTGCTGAGGAT
>NW_019775499.1:39418-68848 GCF_001039355.2 Lingula anatina
GTGTTTTCAATTCTACGTCTGGTGAACACTGTGTATTTCACTGTCACCCATGAAACAACAGGACCCTACGTTGTGGCTAATGAGTTTTTCGAGTGGCTGCAGCTGATTCTAGTGCTTATCATACCGGTGATGTTTATTGGTTTTTTTGCACTGCTAATAATGTACGCACTGGGAATGGGAATAGTGTGGTGCTTTCAAAGGGTGGCTAACAAGCATAGAGATGTTCCAGAACCAGGTATTCAAAGATCCCCTGTCCGATTTGAATAATTGGTAAGAAATTATATCAAAAATTTCATCTATAATTTGAGAATCTTAAAAGAAACCATGCTGAGACGTAATTGCCTTTTGATAAAAGAGCATTATCCAATATTATCTCATTACATATCTGTTTCCCCAAAACAGATTGATCCTAATTAAGTTTTCTATCTCAGCATTTTGAGAATTACTTACCATTCAGAAAAGCCTCATTAAGTATACCACAATAGGCTTTAAATAAACATTAGCTGCACCATTTTAAAGTTGTTAAGATGGAATAATGACACAAAACTTATATTTAGCCAGCGACTAAAATTGATTAAAAGAAGACAAACTATCATTGTAACAAGACAGCTTTTTGCAATATTTTAGAGTAATTACTTTTGTGTGGTAATTTGTTTACCTTGGTGCTTCTTCAATGACTTTCTGGTTCCTCCTCTGTATAGAGCATTCTCTCTCATTCAGCCACAGAGCATTGCCATGTTTATCACACAACACCTAAGGTAATAATGGTATTTAGAATACAGCATAAAAATCAACAGCCATTGGCTTTCATAATGTATTTGTGTGTATTTATAGATAATAGTATTTCTATAAGATCTGCATGACAACGAAGTTTAAGCATATATTGGGTTTTATCTTGAATTTACATCATGATATATTGTACTCTGATATTATATCTTTAAAATTGTGTAAATTCTCATTCAAACCACTGCATGTCTATTCAAACATGTTGAAAAATAGCAAAAGACTATCTTTTGTATCTTTCATTTAAACATTTTATTCACGTACGTAAGACACAAAAGCAATTGTTTAAGAATTAAAACTAGCAAGATAAAAATCCTATTTAAATCAAGTCTGGTATCATTTTTACTTTACAACTTATTCAAAGAACCCTACCTGCATCTCAATATGCCTTGGCTCCTCAATAAACTTCTCAATGAGCAAGCGGTCGTCACCAAAGCTGGACGCAGCCTCGTCTTTACAAAAACGGTAGGCATAGCGTGCCTCTTTGTCATTGTATGCAATCCTCATTCCTTTACCACCACCGCCAGCCGAGGCCTTGATCATTACAGGATATCCTAATAGAATAGTATGAAATTAAATAAAACAAGATAAGAGAGGTTTGGCCAACTCCAAAAGATCTACCACCAACCGCAGCTGAGGCCTTGATCATTACAGGCTATCCAAATAGAATACATTAAAATTAAATGAAACTTGAGGATCAGAGAGGCATGAACACCTTCTGGGGATGTACCACCACCAAAAGGGGATTCTTTAAGATTACACCCCACATTTGTGTTAAGAATATGTACAATATAAAGATCTGAAATTATCAAGCTGAAATATTGTCCACTCATTTACCTATCTCATTGGCTAGTTTCACGCACTCATCCACACTTTCCACCACACCGTCATGTCCAGGAATCATGTTCACTTTGGCCTTGGTGGCAATCCTCTTGCTTTCTATCTTATCTCCCATGGCGTGGATGGCTTCACTGTTGGGACCAATGAATGTAACACCGTTCTCATGCTGTTGGTTTGAAGAATATAAAAAAATGGAAATATTAGAATACAAATCTAGTGAAAGATAGAGGTGCAGCCACTTCCTGGGTATGTACCACCGACTGGATGATTAAGTATATCAAAGTGATATATTACATAACAATATAATGCTAAAGAAACAATTTCTGTACTGAAAAGTAAAGGTAATTAAAAACAATAAAAAAATAAGATTATAAATCCTTTGTGCTAAAGGATCCAAGAGACACAGGTGTGTCACATATATCTACCACCAGCTGGGACTGGCATGCCAGAAAGATAACACACAAAGACATTTCTATAATGAGCTGGTCATAAGAAGAAGGCATTCAGATATGCATACAGGTCACAATGAGATGGTTATATACACTCACCAGTTTTGCAGCAAAGTTTGTGTTCTCGGACAAGAAGCCATACCCAGGGTGAACCTGAAAAATTATAAGAAAAAAAAAATTCAGGGTGATTATACACAAATCTGTAACATTTCACTTATTGTGAAATCTCATTGCTTCAGAATTGATCATTTTAATTAATTTCTCACCAAAAAATTTATTTTAAGACAAGAACCAAAATTGTCTTTCAGAGCTTTATTAATCATCCTTTGCAGGATTTACGCATCTTTGAAAATAATGAAGAGTCATAGAATTAAAAGATATCACATGTGTGTGTAAGTTATCTATGTGTGCATGTAAGTAAATGGTATGCTACAACTTGAAATGTGACAATAAAAAGAATGTTGTGAGATCTCTAGAAAATCTCTAAACAGTTTAGGAAAATGACAAAAATGACCTAAAAAGCTCTAACTTTAAAAAAATAAACTTAAATTTAATAAGCATATGAATAAAATACCTACCGCCTGTGCCCCAGTTTGTTTGACAGCATCCAGGATGGCGTCCATGTTGAGATAGCTCTTAGATGTTGGAGCTGGGCCAATACAGATGGCTTCGTCAGCCATTAAGACAAAATTCTGTCAGGTGTAAAAGAAAAAAAAAGTTTGGTTACTATTTGTATATAATACCTATCATACAGTCAAGTAAAATACAAACTCAAGGATGAATTTTAAGAATTCAGAAGTAAGTTTGTGGACATAAGTCATCAATGATTCTACAGCATAATCTTAAAAGTGTAAAAATTGAATTTTTTGCTACATTTCAAACAATCTACTTGATGTTATTATATATATATATATATATATATATATATATATATATATATATATATATATTATTGTACTATATTGTATTATAGTATTGTACTCTATTCACTTAACAATAAACATCTTCGCATTTTCTTTTTTATCTTGTTTTGAAAAAAAAAATGTAACAATTTTTTTGCAAACAAATAAAGATTTTATTCCAATGTCTGACACCAGATGATTACAAAATCTATACCTTCCTTCCTACATTTCTGACTGGTTTCCAGTGACTTTCCACAGACAGACAACAAAATCAAGAAAAAGTTGTAAAATACTGTATATTCATCATCTCTGAGTCAACAACTATTTATTCATCTTCATAAACTCACATTGTAAGAGTCAACATCGCTGTGAACTGCGACAGTTTTGATTCCCAGGCGACGACAGGTGTTAATGACACGTACAGCAATCTCTCCTCTGTTGGCAATGAGGATCTTGTCAAATTTCTGATGAAGAGAAAAACCGATAAATATTAGACATTAAAAATTCTGTCTGTAGGATATAATCGATTCCATCCCCATCCTCCAAAAATTTTCATTGACACAAAAACTATTTCTAATATACAAAACTCAACTCAAACCTTCTTTTGTGATAATAAATATGTAAAATAAAAATAAAAAAAAATAATTACTTGTTAATTATTTAGTTGTACTGATCAGTTTCTCTTGGGTTAGTACATTTTAGACCTTGTCAGATCAAAAGGTCAGTGAGTAGGTCATTAGGTTTTTTGGTACACACTGGATTTAGGCATGTACTAGTAAGGGTTCATAGTCTAAATGATAACCTAAAATGAAAAGATTTAACACTGGCATACTTACACTCTCCTTAGGATCATACTTGTCATTCCAGTAGATATCCTTGTTAAGGAGATGGGCTGTGGTACTTATCCCTCTCTTGTGGAATGTCCCAAGCACCTGTTAAGAAATGTGGTAAAATGAAGCTAACTCAATATAAAACAATAAGCAAACAAATGTAATTTTTTTCTGATGGAATAAATAGTAGTGCAACATTAATTTTAGGTTAAAAATATCTGATGTCAACATCACTAATAAAGGAAAGTGTTGGATGAGACTACGAGATCTGAGGTAAGCCTCAAAGAATATTAAGTTTTATGAGAAACTTAGAACACAATACAGTATATGTCCTCCAAACATTACACTTTTTTTTAAACTTTCATTGTTATTTTTTTCATAAATTTCATTATGTGGTGACTTTAAACATTTTCTATGTAATTCAAGTTAATTTGCTTGATTTTTTCCAAATGCATTTTTAAAGTTTTTTACAAAAAGAAACTTCAAGCCCATTCTAATATATTATGACCCAAGCACAATTCAGGAGTTAACAAGGGAAAATCTGAAAAGAAGAGACACTATTCAAGGTCACCACAAAACTGAATTTAAAAAATCAAAAGCCAAATACTGAGATGCTGACAATACCGGGCGAAATGACACAAGTTTGGTGTTAAATTTAACCATTGCTTGTAATGGCCTAGAGTGAAGCACAAAATTAATGCTGTCTGAGCAAGCAATACCTGTAAAATATTCTGTCGCCTCGTTAAAAATTACAATGACGCAAAGACAGATACAATATTTACATTACATTAAAAGTCTAAACTTGCCCAAGTTTTTATTTTTTACAAGGTGACCGCAAGCGCGCAAGGGCACCGGCTGAAACGATTAATGCTATGTGCAGATCAAAAAGTTGCAAAAAGATGCCAACCTTTTTAATTAAAGGGGGATGCTATACCAAGAATGCACAATTAATGTTTTACCTGATAACGCCCGCAGTTAGAGGCATTTCGAAGACGAATACTGAGAGCTGTCGATCCGAGTCTCAAGGTCGCCGCCATGTTTACAAGGGTAATCTCGCGTGAAGATGCGAGAGGAAATAGTTCACAAAATTATATAAAATATTTATACTAGAATAGATTTGTTTAGTAGCATAAACTAGCTTAAAGAAATCTTAATTATCACATGGAATGTATGTACTCTATAAAAAGACATAAGATTTGTAATAAAGAAATTGGTGAAATATTACATATTCATGCGTGGGTATGAACTACTTTTACGTAGGTCACTTGTTTACTTCCTAAAAAATTGAGCTACTGCTTGTCAAACAAGAAACCAATGGTAATTGCAAGCAAGAGAGACCAAAAGAAAGCTGATAAGGACTGGAAAGTCTGCAGTAAGTCTCTTGCCATTTTAATTCTTTTAGGAGCTAAACATGGAAATAATGAACCCGGAATATGAAAATGGCGGTAGCCATATTGGATTTCTTCACAATGCATCTCAGACTGTTTCCTACATTTTAATTTACGATCATTCGCTATATGACAACCTCTGTCATATTTTGACAGATGTGCTGGTTGTATACATGCATCATAAAAAGAGCATACAAACGAAAGTTAGTGCTCTGCATCACTTGTTTTTCTACCGGCGTCTTTTTTTATTTAGTGCTGACATTCAGGAATTGAAATAAGGGGGTTTCCATTAATATTTAGTATGAATTATTTTCAACTACAGAACCTTAATATATCCGGCTCATATCACACCTGAGTTACATATCAGCCTATCAAATGCAGAATAAATTGGCTTTCAGCCCAACCCCTTTCTGCAAAACCAAAACGGCTGGAAACTTTCATTTTCTTATCTGAAATCCAATGGAGGTAGATGATATAGAAATTTTACTTCTTGAAGTGTATGTGTAGGTGATTATTGTGCATGACTTAGTTGTCCTGTGTTATGTTAACTTTTTAAATAGATCAACAAATTACAATGCTAATCACTGGTAAAGTTTGTCTAAATGAATTCTGCCTCACATGGCCTAACTTCAAGTGTTAATTTATTCTCCATCATTCTGTACACCTAGGCCAGATAAAAACTGACATGAGAACAGTATGAACAATCCAACACACTAGCTGAGACATTTTTCCAGGGCTCTTCACATGAGACCCATAGATATCCTGAGTGTGGATAAAAATAGAAGCTGATATTTCAGCATTCATGAATAATATATTTGTCAGTATTTACAGAGTCATTTCAGGATACTTTTAAGAATGTGAAGGACAAAACAAACAGCCAGACCGACCTTGGAATTGTAATTCAGATTGCTTATTGTTTCAGATTGTCACTGACTGGCAAAGAAGAGTTTAATATACTACTGAGTGTCATTTTGATTTTAGTCTAGCTAAATGCTCACTCACTCACTCATTCACTCACACATGCTTGTTATTGTTCAGCTAGCCAACATATTGTGTTTTTATTGTCACATATTGTTGAAGTTCTATGCATTTTTGCCAGATTGCTGCATGTAAAACATGGTTTTGCTATTGTGTGAAACCTTGAATTACCCAGCCAAATATACAGTTTCAGGGTGCCACAGATAGATACATAGAAGCTACAGTAGAATACACACACGCACAGTGTCTCAAACAACATTAACAGTGGCAGACATGGCACAGGATGGTAGCATGCAGCAGCAACAACAGCAGCAGCAGCCACAACAAGGAAGCACTGATGGACAGTCTGGTAACAACCAACAGCAGCAGGAACAGCAGCAGCAACAGCAGCAGCAACAACAACAGGATACTGAAGAGACAGAGAAACCTGGTGCACAACAGCCTGTAGAGGTGGGTGTGATTGGCTGACAATGAGACTGCATTCCCATAACCTTATCATACTAGTAGGATGGATCTATGTCAGTGGGGATTCTTGCTAAGGGTGCAATCAATGTAATTAGCTTACTTGTCTGGCATGCCCCCTCGCAAAGCAACATGAACTACATACTGGACCACAAAGTTTTCCCTGACTCTACCACAGTACATTAAATTACAAAGGGGTGTGCCAGATGTTTAAGCCACTTAAACTGAACTCAATTTAGCAAGGATCCCTGATGAGTTGCATCAATCCAACTAGTACAATAGGGTTATGGGAACGCTGTCTTAGGCCCTCTTCATACTGGACTGGTCCACCTTGACAGGTTCTTGCTGTACATATGAATACACTATAGAAGGCTTAACTCCCTTTCAACGGTTGTCCACAAGTTTGCTTGCTTCCTTCTGTAAAGATCTATTATCAGTTGGCCATGTTGAACCTATTTATGTGGCTTTCTTATGGAATATACAGGCCGTGAAGTTAAATCCATCAAAGTGGACCAACTCAGTAAAGAATGTTGCCTGATTTGAAAAAAGTCTTGGATGTAGAAAAAGTGCCTTCTGTACAAAAGCTACATCGGTCATTACCGTCAATGATGATGATGGTGATGATAATAATTTTTTTAGAACATAAATGTTTCAGTTTTTTTTTTTTTTTAATCACTTCAGACTTTCTCAGTGTGTACCGAAATTTGGTTTGGTTTTTATTCTTGTTTCCAGAAGCTTCGTGCATATTAGCCATGAACAGTGAAACACAAACTGAGTGATGTCAGCTCAGCTTAGTCACTAGCTTATTATAGTTCAGTCTGCTACACTCTTGTATTTATATCATGTGCACTTTTTGTGTAATTGGTGAGATATTCTGGTTTGTGTAATGTTGTGTTTACATTGCAGATATGTTGGTCCTTTTTTTTTTAACCTGTCTGATTGAGCCTAGCACACCACAGGCAACAAATTTGTATTCTTTTTCAGTTAGTTTTATCCTCTGCTCAGTAATAGAGAAGGGTGAGACAGGCGAAGTTTTTTTTTCTTACTGAAAAAAAAAGTGGAAAAAATAACAAGAGGGCTGATATACGAGCAAAGTAAATGTAACTGCACCTTTGCAATATTAATGATGTTATCACCTTAATTGCCATTACTCTGCAAAGTGCCTTGTCAGGAAAACATGTGCCTTGCTCATTTTGCATTCAGATCTCTACTCTTATTTTATATCCAGTGAAAACGTTTGTGTAAATATAGATCTTTGTTGCTTGCAAACTATGCTGTACAGAACTCTGTGCTTTCCTGGTATTGGGTTTGAAATTGAATTAAGAGGTTAAACACTTAGATTACGGTAAATGCTCACTGAATTTGAATTAAATGGATTAATTGACCTATCTTAATTCTTGTTTTGTTGGTTCCATCTTTAAAAACATTGCCTTTAAGTTAAAATTTTGGAGGATGAGTTTAAGTCAAGTTAAGAAGTGTTCTTTTTTTGTTTTAAAGCTAAAATTGATAAATTTGAAATATTGGATTAATTGATATATTCAAAATTTAAGAGTAATTGCCGTACTGGCAGGCGACCAGAATCTATAGAGAGCATATGTTACATGCTGTCATTTGAGGCTTTTAGCTTCAAGTTTTTACACCCATTTTGTATATCATCAGAAAGGAAAAGCTCCAGATAATTGTGTGGCATGTTTTATAAAGGGGATGAATCAAACTGTGAATACATTAATCTGTTGGGACTAGTGATTATCTGTTGGCTGCAGTGCCAGCAATATTGTACTTTGGCGCCCCAGTCTTTGCTGTGCATGCCTTGGAGGCCATTCAAAACAGGTTGATCTGCGGACTAACAGATCTGTGGACTAAATTATAAATATGGCCGACTCACTTAAAAGCAGTGCCGACTAATTCGATGATGGCATCCCTGTCTCCACACGTGCTGCAGTTAAACCTCGGAGCTGAGATTTAATCCTGTTTATGGCGCGTGTGGTGGCGGGGAGACTGTCAGAGGATTAAGCAGTGCTTCTTTGAAGTTTGATCGGCCGTATTTAGTCGGCGGATCAGTTAGTCAGTGGATCATCTGTTCTGAATGGCCTTTTGCATGTGTGTTGGTCATTATAATATTCCCTTAATCCTTGGTCATTTGGAAAAAGATGTTTGCAGGTTGGAAGTACATATATCTGTTCACCTTGGTTGAATAATGTGGTGATAATGGACAGCTATCCTCCACCTGGGTTTAGGGTTTAAGGAAATTTATATGTTGTTAGAACGCTTTAACCAGTCCAGTATGTCCAATGATGTTATCCAAGGCTTCTCGCTGGCATATCTTTGTTTTGAAATAATGCACTGCAAACCACTCACTACAAGTAAGTGGTAAACCCTGGGCAAAAATTACCCATAGACAAGAAAGCCTGTGCTCCTACAAGCTACTTATTTTTGTCATTGCTGTTTACTACAGTATCATGCCATTTCCAGGGTTGTGTCTGCTGCCTGGTGTCCTGTTTTTATAACAGTCTGGTTTATTGAAAATCTAACAGGAGTCAAGTGGGGCCTCTGTTTTCAGATTACTTCGCTGAATGCGCTTAGACAATTCTGAACATAACTCAAGTTCCAAAATATTTTGTAAAATAGACAGTAAAGCATCACAGTCCATGAGAATAAAAGTGGTTTCATTTATTGCATGGTTCCCCAGTTTTATGGTTAGTGATCAATCAGGGACATATTTGGCTACTGTTAATATACTGCGATATGGTAATTATTCAATAAATTCAAACAGCATGAATGAATAATTTCCCCAAATTTGTTTTGTTAATAGTAAAAGATTCATTAGTTTTGAAGATAGAGTTGGTTTCATCTCAAATAGTAGATTTCTGTCATTGTCACTGTCTGATAATGATAAATCAGGGGTCGAAACAGACGGTCGCCCACTCGCCAATGCGACTTAGAAATGTCCCGGGCGACTACCTGTCAGGGGTACTGGTCCGTTTTGGCGACCGCTGGAAAGTGCCGAACATCGTTGCCAAACCCACAGTCTGCGACGTTAAGCACTAGCCCGAGGCAATTGCCCACCTAAAGTGGCACCGGGCTAGTTGAAATTTTATAAAGCACTAGCTGTAATTTTGAACCTATTTTAACACTCAGTAAGATTTCAAAAATATGAGTCGCCAGTCTTCTTTGTCCCTGCCTCTAATTTGACGTTTCTAGATAGTATGATATGCCTCTCAGTTGAAAAAAACTCACACCTAGCTCAAACTACTGAATATTGATTAGTTGCTATAAATAACTTCACTGTAGTTATAAATAGTAGCAGTCTGTCTGATCAGCGTGTCGGCATCTTTTTATTTGACCAGTTTGTTGTCATGACTACAAATTGCCGTCAATCAAGAAACTGGATCAGACCAGAATTCTTTGGTACTAGCAACAGGTTTTGTCAAAACAACACTGTCTCCGAAGCAAGTGTAATGTATGCGTTATCTCATAGAACATTTAGGTTAGGACCACTTAGCAGACTGAGGGGTGGAGTGTTCTATTTCCTTTTTTGTTTATATTTTTTATTTATAATTTTAATGTCCATGAGTAAATACATGGCAGTTACATAAATACCCTATGAACTATTCTTGACAATGTGGGATAGTTCGGTTTATGCCATGGCTACCCCTCCACACTTTGTCCTGGTAAAGTCCTTGAAAAGTTGTTTTTACAAATATATAACCAAAAGAATTGTTACCAAAAAAATTGTAAGACGTTTGCTTAATTACCCTTACAGCACCTATGTATTTTAAATTAGAAGTGGCATTATATACCGATGTAATTGGAAATAAATTGTCAGAAAAGAGCCATTGTCAATAAAAAGAATAGGAATTAAAAAAAAAAAAAGATTTGATTGCATATAAAAAATGGAAAAAAAGATATAATAAAAATATGAAAAGTAAGGGTAACTATATTCAGTATTACAAATTAAAAAAAAAATAATTTTTTCAATATTTAAAGAATTAAATATATTTTTAATTAATTTTACCACCCCATCAACTGGAAATTAACCTGATTGACTTTGTTATCAGGTGCTCAGGTAGGTATGTCAGACAGTTTAGCTAATTCCACAATTGCACTTAAGCAGGAATCCGCTGCAGAGTTGGACCGACCCAGCTTGTATGATGTATGAATCTGAATGCGGTCTTTGCCCTCTGATTTAAAGGTGAGGGGAGGGGCACCCTTATATAATGAATGTCTAGACATTGTGGTGAAGGTCAGAATAAGGAAGTATACTCAGGGATATAACTCTGTTGTCAGGTGGATTCAGTATTGACTCGTTTCCTTCGAACTCAAATTATCATTTATCTTAGGCCGATCTAATGGAATGGAATTTTTTTTTCTATTAGCTGAAAGGTTGTGCCTTGCCTTACTCTAGTATCTAAGTAACTCGGACAAAATGTCAGATCTTAGTGTTCAAAAAAGGTTCAGCAAAGTCTACTGTATGTTAGAAAATGGACACATCTACATCTGTATATTTTTTGTCACCTGCCTATGTTTTATATATTAACATACAATTTATTAATAATAACAAATAAAAAGTCCTTAAAATTAACCTTTTTTTTAACAAGGATGGCAGATTTCCTCTAAATGAAAGAACATCTTTTTAAAGTGGAATGTTCTTTCTTAGATCTTGGCAGAAATTGCTGGCATTGCTGTTTGAAATATAAGTATTGATTGAAAAGTGGATGCAGAACAATAGCAGGGTATAATTTGCGTTGAAGATAATGGATGTAGAGCTAGGATTCATGTAATTTTGAAATCTGACGTATCTCTGATATGCAATAAGCTGTTACTGAGTGATAATCTTAGCTTGGCTTTTCCATAAGTGATAAGAAAAACTGAATGAATGTACACAGCTTTTGCTGGGGTATGTTGTAGTTATTCAATATTAATAGATTGTCACTGCTTGAATTGCATCGAGTCTTATTTTTTTGTATCACATCCTGTTTCATTCAAAATAACCAATTTTAATGGTTGCCTTAGGCAATAAAACCTTCCTAGTTTTCTCTTAGTGTGGAGATCTTTTTAAAATAGCTTTGGGTTAAAGTGTTGGGAGTATTTTATGCTAACATGTAGAAGGTTCTCTTTTCATGTTGCTGTTGCCTGAGTCTGACAGCATAACCAAAGTTAAAGACGCAATTCTTGCTAAGCAATATATGGATAGCAAATATTAGTTTTGCATCAAACTATCTATGATGGCACATGGCTTCAAATGCATGTGAGGCTCAAGAATGGTTATGTTCAAATTATACCATTATATATTTATAATAATTTTGGTCTTTGCTAATTGTCCTGTTTATATTTCCACCAGCATGATGAAACAGGGAATGGGGATGCCCCAGTTGAGCTGGCAGAGGGAGAGGAGCCCGACTTCCCAATAGCTGAGCTGGCCCGCCTGGATGAGATGATCAATCGTCCGCGCTGGGTGGTACCCGTCCTGCCCAAGGGGGAGCTGGAGGTCCTCTTGGAGGCTGCCTTGGACCTGTGCAAGAAGGAGCTGGACACGAGAAGCGAGGCCTGCCAGAGGTTCTTCAGGGAAGGCCTGACCATCTCTTTCACCAAGATCCTCACTGATGACGCTGTCAGTGGATGGAAATATGAAATACATGTGAGTTAGGCTTCAGTAATAGGATGTTTGTTAGTCTGTGCAGCTGTCTCTTAGCATTCCAGGGAATTTTTCTTTGTTTCTTTCTTGATTGATATATTGATTTTGAAAATATATTGATTTTCCCTTTTTCACTAAACAAACAAGGTTAAAAAGAAGTAAGTAATGGATCAGTGACTATATTATGAAAGCATCCTGTTGTTTTTTACCAGTTAAATGTCAGACAGATAGAAATCAGTGACAATATCCTGCATAAGAACAACTGCCAATTTTGACTTCCAAGAAAAAATGCATCTTGGAATCAAATAAGGATGTTGGTTTTCCTGTTTGGATTGACTATGTTTGCATTATTTAAATATTTTTGTTCCAGAAATGCATCATGAAGAACTCAGAGCGTCTGGTTGAGCTGTGTGTTAGCAAACTGGCACAGGACTGGTTCCCTCTCTTAGAGCTACTAGCCATGGCTCTGAACCCTACTTCTAAGTAAGTGGCAATGTTTTATGTAGTGTGTTTTCATGTGTTGGATATTGCCAAACTGATAATACAAAGTCAAAAAAAATAAAATATAGTAAATGGATATATAAGATGAGCTAAAATGAGATGAACTAAAATACTTTAAGACGTCCAGGTATGATTATCTAAATATAAAATATAGATACATATTAATACCCCTGCTGCGTTCTCTGTTATAGGTTTCATGTGTATAACAGCACAAGACAATCTGAGTCAGTTCCTGCTGGGTCCACACCAGCTGAGGATGAGCTGTATGCTAGGCCTCCAGATCCAAGAACTCCCAGGGTAAGTTAAGGAGGCTTATATGTGATGCTTCAGATGAAATATTGATGACATTTTGTGGGTCACTTGTTGATAGAAGTAAGGTGTGAATGATGGAATGTAGCAGTGAATACTCAAAGCATGTTATGTATGGAATTCCCCACAGTGTCTGATATTTGGAGCCATTTTGTTATAAGGTTTTATATTTACTGTGCTGTCTTTAGGAGGAAATTACTTGAAGCGAAATAGTAGGCTTTTTTAAGCAAAATTGCCTTTGTACTCTATTTTTGCTAGATTTGGTGACAACAGAAAATCATTTTACATTTTCATTTTTGTCAAATGTTAAAGTGAACCCAGATTTTTTGAAAGCATTGTGTTCGTAATATGATGATTCCTGTTGATTTGATGCACCCATATGTTCTTGCCTTCAGGGCTGGTTGGTTGATCTGGTCAACAAATTTGGGCAGTTGAATGGATTTCAAATCCTGCTAGATAGATTTACTAAAGGTCCTCAACTGACAGTACCTGTGATTGCTGCTTTGATAAGGTAAGTTTTGACCTTAACATTGCCATGTTTCATGTAGCATCATTATTTCCAATACAGACACACACACCAAACACATGGTGACACCTATCAGATTGATTTCTGAGGTTCTGCTTCTCTAACACATTGTTACACCTTCCACAGTCCTTTAAAACTATGTTCCATGTACACACTGTCATACCTAATACACTTCCACATATAAGTCAGGGAGAAGGGGGGGGGGGTCAACTGCCCTTTTTAACCAGCTTACATACAATCTTTCAATTTTCATAAATGAATACAAGCTTCTTTCATGTCTATATGTCAATCTTTTCCAGGCCATTTGGACTGTGTTTTGAAGTCCTCACCCCACAGACAGTAGAGAAGTATTTCATGCCTGTTGTGGTAAGTGGCAGACATTTAATGCATTCCAGTTTAACATTACAAGAACCATGTCGCAAGTACATTTACATTAGTGTCGTGTAGCATTTTGTTTATCTGGTTTTGTTGAACATAATATTTTTCATGTGTCATACTAGAAGGAAAAACAAAATTTTAAAGTGAAATAAAGGAAAAATTACCATTGGAATTTGAATACTGTTAGCTTTTGGTGAATATTTTACTCACCACTGGAATTCTTGTATTATGTAGTTCTATCTGAAGGTAGATGTCAACATGAATGCAAGAAAGTAGTCTTATCTTTTAGTGACTTACTTTCCTCATTACACAGGAAATTGTCCCAAAGTTCTTAGAAAATCTAACAGATGAAGAATTGAAAAAGGAATCTAAATCAGAAGCCAAAAATGATGCTTTGTCAGGGATTATCAAGGCTTTGAAGTGTCTCATGTCCAGGATTCCCAACCAGGAAGAAACTGTCAAAAATCTAGAGATTTTCAGGTTAAAAATGATACTAAGGTAAGATGAACTTTTTCCTTTGCTGACATACACGCAAATTGAATTTTTTTCTTAGCACTTTACGAGGTCAGCAATGCATTTTGCACTCTGTAATGTCTGGAGGTGGATTAGATTTTTTCAACTGAGATTTTTTTTAAGTCAGATACTGAGAAATAAATGAAACTTTTGTTGTGACTGCCATGTTGCTGCAGATCATTTTATCAGCAAGAAGTATTTTGGTAATCATATACATATTAGAATTGCTTACAGGTGTTTTCAGAATTCATCTGTCAATGACAAGGTGAATTTTCATGAAAAAAACACGAGTATTGAAACTTGTTCCAGGTTGCTGCAGATCTCGTCTTTCAATGGCAAGATGAATGCTCTGAATGAAGTGAACAAGGTGATCACTAGCGTATCCTACTACACACACCGCCATGCTCAGATGGAGGAGGACGAGTGGCTCACAGCAGAAAAGATGGCGGTAAGATGGATAGCTGTGACAGCATCAGTACATTAGGAGCAGAGAAATAGTAGTCAAAAGTTGATACAATTTGGGCAGTGTTTTGACTAAGGCCCCATTCAGAATAGGGGACTAACTAGTCCAAGGGTCAAGTATGGCAACCCACTACAAAGGTTGCCGTCTTATCCGCTTATAGACACTGAATAGATATCCCGTGGGGAAATATTCAAATTGGTCAGACATATCTGACCCTAGGACTAGTTAGTCCCCTATTCTGAATGGGGCCTAAGACCCCAAGTTGCCAGTCTTCGTTAACTGTGTCAGTAAAAAAACAGAGAGGTTTATACTGATGACGTTCCCTGTGCATTCCTAAGAATAAATGCATGGTTTTAGTTCATCAGAGAGAAAAGTGAATTCTTCACCCACCCTCGACTTTTACAGTTGGTACTGTGCCGTGCGGGGCTGGATTTGCGGGTTCATACATCCTTTTTTATCCTATCAAAAATATTAAACTTCACTGCTGTATTTCTCATCTTTTATTTGGCCAGTATCCTTCTTTGCTATAACTTAAGTCTAAAGTATGTATATTTTTTGTTGTGTTTTTCTTTTTCTAGGAGTGGATTCAGGAGAACAAAGTTTTAGACATAGTGTTGAGGGACAGCCTGCACCAGCCCCAGTATGTGGAGAAACTGGAGAAGATCCTTCGCTTCATGATCAAAGAGAAAGCTTTGACGCTGGAGGACTTGGACAAGTTATGGGAGGCACAGGTATAGTAGTAATGATATAATAAGTTTAATAAAACATAGCAACCAAAAGGTTGAAGTTGTTCCAAAATTGAATTAGAATAAAATACAGGAAAAAAACATGGCCTTGTTCTCAACTTTTATCCCAACTTTTCTACATTATTCTGTATGATTACATTATTTATTTTCTCATGCCACAAAATTTAAATTTGTTTTCCAACTTGTACAACATCACATTCCAGGCTGGCAAACATGATGCCATAGTGAAGAATGTCCACGACTTACTGGCCAAGTTAGCCTGGGATTTCTCCCCAGACCAGTTGGACCATCTGTTTGAGTGCTTTCAGGTGAGTGTCAACTCTGTGTTAAGATGGAGAGCATATCTTGTCAGAGGAGTATTGAAATATTGAGTCCAGAAGAGCTGTTAGTCTGAGCACCTTTGCACCTTTTAGTTTTGCTGAAGAGTATTTTCTGCTTTATTTTTTTTTTGATAATTTTGAATATATAACACTGATGACGTTCCCTATGCATTTCGAAGAATAAATGTATGGTTTTAGTTCATCAGAGAGAAAAGTGAATTCTTCACCCACCCTCGACTTTCACAGTTGGTACTGTGCCGTGCGGGGATGGATTTGCGGGTTCAGACACTTGATTTGTGGGGGAAAAAATGACATATGAGTTTGAATTTTTGTAGACTCAAACTGGCATAAATAAGCCAAATGTTAAGGTTCATTTACTTTAGCAAAAGGAAAAAGTGAAAAAATATTTTGAAATTTTGCCATCACTGTTTGTCACTGGTTAAACTTAAAGCAATTGATGTGCCCCATTTGTAGTTACAAATGTTTTACCACTTGTCTCATCACATACACCATACATTTCTAGGGGAGCTGGGCACACGCCTCCAAGAAACAAAGAGAAAAGCTGCTGGAGCTGATCCGCCGTCTGGCAGAGGACGACAAAGAGGGCGTCATGGCAAACAAGGTGCTTGGCCTCCTCTGGAACCTTGCTCACAGCGAGGACGTCCCCACGGACATCATGGACCAGGCCCTGAATGCCCACATCAAGATCCTAGACTATAGCTGCTCGCAGGACAGAGATGCACAGAAGATGCAGTGGATCACAGCCTTCGTGGATGAGCTGAGGAATGATAAGTGGGTGCTCCCTGCCTTGAAGCAGATCAGGGAGATTTGTCAGTTGTTTACAGAGGTGTGTATAGGTTTGTGTGTGTATTACATTCGATGAGAACATTTTGATTCCTGGGTCACACATTGGACCTGCTAATGATGTAAATTTTTCCTAAACTAGTATGTTGCACATTATAGATTTTTTCTGATGCTATAATATAAATTTACTGAAGTAAACTAAAATCCATCTTGTTTATTTTATTTTTATTTTATTTTTTTGAGAAATAAGGGCATAAAAATAAATGTTTAATCGACCTTTAGAGAGCTCATTAATAACTTGTATATCATCTTCCTTTCACAGCAACCCCAGAATTTCACTCACCCACAGAGGACGCCACATGTCTTCTACAGGAACAATGTGATAGGCCAACTCCAGAACACTCACTCCATAGTAATGCTGGTGGCACAGAACCTCACTTTGTATATGAAGAAGGCCAGGGTTTATGCTAAAGGTAAGTTACTGCACTCAGTTGTAGTTTATTTGTGAACAATTAGATGTAATCAGATCAATCTCTAAGACAATGATAGGTTACAAATCATTGTGTAAATTTTCATTTTATTATTATTTTTTTCACAGAGCACCCAGAAATTCAACCTGAAGATATATTACCAGATGGACGTTTTAATCATATACAGCAAGTACAAGAAAGGCTCAAGTTTTTAAGGTAATGGCAACAATATCCCCTGCATGATTGCAAACCAAGATCACAGTAACATTAAAGGGATGCTACTTATTGTGTGACAGGAAAAATTGGTAGGGGGTGGGGGTAGCACGCATCCATACACCCATGTACAGACACACGCACACACATATGCATGCACACGGAAGTGGGATTTCAATGTGTTCTGTTTTCTGTTGTAGGTTTTTGTTAAAAGATGGGCAGCTGTGGCTGTGTGAGCCCCAGGCCAAGCAGATCTGGACCTGCTTAGCAGAGAATGCCATATATCTTAGTGATAGAGAAGCCTGCTTCAAGTGGTTTTCTAAGGTAGGTGTATCTTTCAGATAATACACTAAACAGTTGTAGATGATTATTATAATACCAAATTTAAAAATGAAAGAAAGAAAAAAAGCAACCTTAAAGTGCCAAAATGTGAAGAATATTCCATTTGCATTTTAAAAAGATTTGATCAGAACTCCTTGAAGTAAAATCACATAACCTCATAATTATCTGTATTTAATGCAGATGTTGCAATACATTCTCAAATGTAATGTTGACTGTCTATTTGATTTAATTCTAGTTAATGGGCGAGGAGCCAGACCTTGACCCAGAAATCACCAAAGATTTTTTTGAGAACAATATACTTCAGTTAGAGCCCCCACTACTTACAGAGAATGGAATGAAGTGAGTGCTGACTAGTTCTTCTTTATAATTAAAAAAAGAATTATGACAGAATAAAGATTTTAAAACATTGTTAATGCAAGGGCAATAATACAAACCCAGAAAAAAGAAGAAAAATTAAAAAATGTGGTTAGGTCTTTAGTGTTGTTTACTCAACCTGCAAAATATTACATTGTGTTATTTGAAAGATTAACATAGTATTGAGAATATAATTTAAAATATGTTTCAATCTCTTCCATAATCAACTATTTAATGATGATCCAGTTAACTTGTGAATGAAAAATGTCAATTTTATACATTTGTGCAACTTTTTAACTTAATTCCATTTCGGAATTGTCTTCCAGTTGTTTTGATAGGTTCTTCAAAGCGGTCAATGCCAAAGAGTCTAAGCTAATGGCCAAACGTCGCGGAGGTTATGTGATGGACGACATAGAGTTAATAGGACTGGATTATTTATGGAGGGTGAGGAATCTAAGTTGATTACCCTCAAAATTAGGAGATGAAACTCTCAGAAACATTTAAGGAAAGTTAATAAATTAATGCCTAAAGCATCTTATTGAAAATAACAGGACCTGATAGAAAATGTATGTTTATAGCAAGTAGCAAGATTTACCCAGTTGGCAACATCACTTAATTTTATATATGATTTTTGATCAAGAATGCGAAATGTTGCACAACAATGCGAAATGTAGCATTATTTTATAAATTTAATAATATTTCATCACTAATAGACAGCATTCCATTACGCTACAGGTAGTAATATATGGCAGTGAAGAAGTAGCAGAGAAAGCCGTAGCCCTGATGAGAGAAGTCTATACAAACCTAGGTCCTCACCTCCAGTCTAGCCAGCTGGCGATCCACGAGGACTTCCTGTCTATTTGTCGAGACAGGATGAAGGCCATGTATGACACGGTGACAGCGCTGCAGAAGGACAAGGACAGTGTCAAGGTGGACCAGGAGTCCACGCGGATCATCCGGGTTATGACGTTATTGAGGGAGTATATACAAGAGTGTGATGACACACATGGCGAGGAGAGGGCGATTTTACCTTTGAATAGGTCAGTTGCTGTCGTGGATATTATAGCAGAGATTTCTGTTATGTTTGTCTGTTTGATTCTATGCCAAATTAAATTCGTTTCAGGAATATGGGTGTATTTAAGACTTGCTCACACTTTTGATAAATATGTGTAGATTTTGAATTCACTTTTAATCTTATTTCTAAGTTCTACAACATTGTTGAGAGGCAAAGCTGAGACTTATGTATTGAATCAAAACACACAATTTTTTTTCTCAACAGGGCTTGTCGCGGCAAACACATAGGTATCGTAGTGAGGTTTCCCAATCATGGCCGCCAGGTTGACGACATGGAGGTGTGGTCACATACTAATGACACGATTGGCTCAGTGAGGAGGCAGGTGTTACACAGGTGAGTTGGACCTGTCAGTGGAAGTAGATAAATATAGGTAATTAGGATAGTAAATATATTAAATCATACTTTTTTAAAGGTATGTGTAAATATGAGTATGTGAAATAGGAGTGGCACACTTTCCTGTGGGTGTTGAGACTGCAGTGGCAACATGAATTCCGTTGCTGTTAAAATGATGAAACTTCAAATCTTTATTTAATGAAGACTGAAAGCTGGTAGTAACATGCTGATTTGGAAATTTGATTTGGAAATTAGAATTATTTGATAAGTTTGCTTTGTTTCAGGCTAAAAGCCAACAGTAGTAACCTGAAGTTAGACCTGTATGTCAATGGAGAGATTCTGGACCCCACTGAAGACAGGAGACTGGTGTCACAGGTCCCAATTAGGGATAAAACGGTAAGAGAAACTATTATAACATTATATGTATTTATATTCTGGACCCCACTGAAGACAGGAGACTGGTGTCACAGGTCCCAATTAGGGATAAAACGGTAAAGAGAAACTATTATAACATTATATGTATTTATATTAATGGCATCAATGTTTTTCACCTGAGAATGGAGAATTAAAAAAAAAACTTTTGTTACTGTTATTATACAATGTAAAAACAGCCAAGGTCAGATAGCAACTAATACACAGGCTTTTTCCTGCAAAGTCTGTTATAGAATTATTGCAATGTCTGCAACATCAGCTCCTGTCAGAAGCATCAGACTTGAATATTTGATGTCCGACTTGAAAAAGTTACTAGTTCTATCTGTCTAGTGGAAATTTTAACCAATGGTTTTAGATGATTTTTCCATCACACTTTATTATTGGTACTGGTTTGTATTTTACTTGACTATTAGCTTAATGAGGCTTACAAGTGGTATGAAAAGTTTTAAGGGGAAGAAAGACCATGCATACTGGTGTATATAATCTAAATAATGTGTCCTATTTTATACTTTCAGTTAATCACAGCCAAGTTGTCTCAGATGGGGACCAACATGCCGTCTAGTCCTGATAGCAGTAGTGATAGCTCCACAGGGTCTCCACACACAGCATATGATGGGCCCAATCTGGAGGCAGAGCAACTCTTACCTGGAGTGGTAAGTAGAATATTGTCTTAGGGTGATGATTGTGATGATAAATATAGGTAATTAGGATAGTAAATATATTAAATCATACTTTTTTAAAGGTTAACAGAATTGAAAGCAAAAAATATGATGCACTGGTAAAATTTGCTATTGATTCTATTGATATTTTTAAATGTATCATTTGATATAGCATTTGATATTTTTAACAATAGCATTATTTGCATTGAGGCATTTTTCCAACATGTTGTGCCATTATGACTAAGTGGCATTTTAAAGAGATGTTTCTGAATCTTAGATTCATTAATGAAGTGCACTTATCATATTTCCAGATCATGTGCCATACTGCCCACTATGTACAGTTCTTGTTTCAACTCTCCGACTTGGGAAGCAATCTGCAGATCCCCAAACTACGCGACAGCGCACGTGCGTTACTAAAGATCATCCCTCCTGACAAACACAGCGTGGACAGGTTACGTGGTATCTGTGATCAGCATGCGAAGCACGGCGCAGCCTCTCTTGCTCCAACACTAGAGTCTGTGTTCTTCTGTCAGTCACCAACACAAGTCTTGTATTATCTGGAGGTAAGAAATCCAAGACTGAGTAGCAGTGTGAATTGAGCATCTGAAATAGTGTTTAAAGAGGTGAAACTGGTTTTGAAAAGAACTCGTTTATCTTGATGGAAATTCGTCTGTGTAGTCTTTTGTTTATGACATATGCTTAAATTTTCATTTTCTACACATACCTAACAATGCCTTCAGTCCTTACTGTGCCCTTCCTCAGTGTGTGTTCCTCTGAGACTGATCATTTATGGTCAGTGGAATGTTAAAAACACAAGTCTGTAGTATTTGAAGGTTACAACACTTAACTGATGAAGATTGCTTCTTATCATTTTATCATAAAGTGGATCAGATCAGACATTATTAGTATGTATTTTACTTGCATTGTATCATAATTTTGACATACTATCTTTCTCCAGGTGGCGTACACATTACTGATGCCAGCCTCCAATCCACTGTCAGAGGAAGCGTTCCAGTTCCAGGTGGACTTTATCAAGAGCGGGGGTGTGGCCGCCACGCTGAACATGCTGACAAAGAACAACTTCTTGTCAAATGCTGACTTGCCAACGAAAAGGTAAGGGCATCATGTAGGTCTGAAATCAGTGACACGTCAAAGTGATGAGAAGGCGATAACAGCTAAGTCAACGTAATTATTCATAGTAACAACAAAAACTGTAAGTCTAGAAATAGTACCAGAAGCAGGGCATATATTACAGAACAAGATTGAGAACTGGACATATTAGAACCGAGGTGCTATTGGCCTCAGCAAAATGTTGGAAGAAAGCGAAGTCTACATTCTATAGACTTGCTTGGGAATGTCACAAGTAAAAACTTACGTCCATGTTGATAATAACCTCTGGTGTCCTCATCTCCTCAGGTCTGCCTTCCTCCCCATCCTGAAGATCTGTAAACTCTTGCTGACCACAGTGGGACATGCCATTGTGGGCGTGGTGGCGGAGGCGTGTCAGTCGGACTCTCCCACACAGATCACAGCCAGTGAACACAGTCACGCTGTACTCATACAGACAGCTCTCCACCACATGCCTAACCCTGGCTCAGAGTACATGTTGAGGAATGTGGCAGCCAGGCTTGGGGCTTTTCTGAAGGAAGAGGTGAGGGGTAAAGGGGTATATCGCTTTTTAAGGTCTGAAAATAAATAAATGGATAATTTGGAGTCTTTTGCAGTCATTTTTTTATCCTGTGCATTTCGATCACTTTTGATCGTTTCATGACTTCACAATGGTAGCAGGCTATATTAACACAAGTGGTGAAAGTGTAGAAAAGTTTTATAGTGGTAAATTCTTTGTCAAATTTTTGCTGTAAAAAAAGTAACAAACTAAATGTTGAATTAGGAATTACTTATGTATAAAAGTGCCTTTATCAGGCTGTGGGTACGAAGCCAGACCTAACCACTATCAAGGCCCTGCAGAAGATTGCCTGGGCAGCGTCCAGTGGCTGTGTCCAGCTGGTCAGTGCAACCAGTGAGGACATACATAAGGCTCATGAGAAGGTGAGAGAGAAAAGAGAGAGAGAGAGAGAGAGAGAGGGGGGGGGGATTGGGAGAGGGGTAGACAACTAAATTAAGTGAAAATGAATTGAAAAATAAAATGATTGAGAGTTGCCATAGAGCACACAAAATAGAATACTTATATCTGTAGAGAGAGGGGGTGGAGAATGAGAGAAAGTTTGGTGGCTGGAGGGGGGAACAAAAGTGAACGAAAAAAGGACATTCTAAACAAAGTAAATTAATATGAGTTGCACACACATAATGCATAATAAGTTTACTTTGTTTCTTGCCCATATTCATAGCACACTCATAAACAATATACTTAAATTGACATACTACCAATTCCAGGCTGATAGCAGTAAGCAGGACCCTGAAGATATCAGTGTGTGTAAGGAGTCTCTGGAGTGTCTTACCATCTCCCTGGCTCTGTGTCCCTCTGCCCTGGAGACCCTCAGTAAGGACAAGGCATGGCAGTGCTTTATAGTGGACCTACTACTACTCAGCAAGAGCAGGTATGGCCCTCAGTCATTGTATGTTAAGTTAAAATGTCCATGGGACTGGCAGAAAGACTTTATCAAAAGTTGAGTCAGTTGTGGTTTATTTAAAGAGTTGCCAAATGGAATATTGAATGAATTAGTGAAAAAGGCATTTATAACTTTGCAGCTCTTTGATACAGTTGAAAGAACCAAAATCAGTTTGTGTTTAGCTTTGCACCTGCATGAATGCTCACTCTGCATATGCCCATGTGCAGACACGCAGACACACACACACACACACACACACACACACACACACACACGCACTTTATTTTAAACTTGCCTCTAAAAATCATCCAGACACTGAATCACTGATTAAAGCTCTTCTTGTCCTGCAGGTCTGTGCGTGCTGCCTCCTGTGAGCAGTTATACCTGATAGCCTCCAAGTGCAGCAGTGGACACAGACCCTTGGTCTTTTTTGTCACCCTGCTGTTCACAGTCTTACAGGTGAGAACACTGGTGTACTGCCACACAGTACATTTGGCAGTAGACCAAATCTATAGTGTACTTTGCCTCAAAATAAATTCAAGTTACTGTAATAAATTAGGAAGTTCAGATTTTCTTAAAATTGTGTTTTGTTACTTTTTCAGAGTCATGCTAAGGACTATGCCAAACAAGCGCATGATTATTTCCAGCTTCTTTGTAGGTAAGCTGTAGATATATTTTACATTTATATAACCCTGTCAGATGATTAATTGTAAATTAAGGGAAATTGTACATTATATTTGAAAGATCTGGTAATTACAAATTTCAGCTGTTACCTATTTCCAATGCACACACACACTTGCAAAGTTTCATCTTAACCGAACATAATCATAATTTTAAGGGCTTTTCAGGGAGGAAAAAAATTCACAGGTCTTGAAAAATTCATGGAAAATTGAAAATATTTATAATTTCTCTCTGCCCAGGTTGCTGAATTATGCTTACACCCAGGCCCAAGCTCCACTGCCAAATGCTGAGGTATTGTTGAATAATGAGATCCAGTGGCTGAAGAGAGTTAGGGTAAGTCTACATAAGGGAATATTTATGAAATGTTTTTACAACTGGTTAAAATTGAGGTGAAGGATTTTATTTCTTCTGGCAACTTTAAAAAGAGGGGCAAATTTTTTTTTTCCTGAAAGATAGAAGAATTTATGATTGATACTGTAATAATAATGTCACATTTCAGGATGAGGTGTTAAAAACAGGGGAGGTCCCAGTGGAAGAGGCTCTCCTTGAAGGTCATCTGGGGGTCACCAAGGAACTGATTGCCTTTCAGCCTGTAGAGAAGAAATATAATATAGGAGCTGAAAAGGGAGGGGCTAATCTCATCAAGGTAAACAAGAAAATACTTCGAAGGACTGTAGTTATATTATTTTGTGATTTTTCCCTGTGGCACATATTATTTGGTCTGCAAGGCATTTACCACTTCCAAACTAATCTGGTTGTTTTGTTTAAAGGCTACCATGAATTAGTATAATGTGTTAAATGTGGACAGCATTTTGTCGGTCCTAAGTTAATTAAAATATTTCAATGTTTAGACTGCTTCTTATTTGTAAACCATTTGTTTTTTTGCTCCTCTTGCCCCTTTTGACATTTCCCTGTCTCTTGCGTAACTAATTATAAGTATCATCATCTTCTTTCTACCAACTAGGAAATAGTAGAAGACTTCATTTTCCCTGCCTCCAAGATAGTACTCCAGGTGAGAAAGTTGAACGGGGAGCTTCCCTCAGAACAAGCCATTCCTGTGTGCTCTACCCCCCAGACTGTGATTGCCGCCTTTGACCTGCTGGTCGCGCTGTGTACGGGCTGCGTGCAAAACCTGCGAATGCTTGCAGAGATGCTCACGGACATGTATTACTCAGGTAAGCATTATAACTTGAGTGTTTTTCAGAGAAGGTAGCCCCAGGGTGGACATGCCATGTACAGAACATTTGTGCTCACTGTTATACAGGAATTACTGGCTTTCTAGTTGTGAGCGCTTTTTGTTTAACTGGCCTTAAGTACAAGTCTCACCTTTGTGTTCATCTTTATAATTAGACTTTTTTTACAAAATAAAATTTTGGGATTTCATTTGAGATACAAACTTCACCATTTCACAATCACAATACCAAAAAAAATAATAATAATTATAATAATAATAATACAAGAAAGGGAATAAGTTGAAGATCTTTATAATGACAAGAGATCAGCTGTGGACCTCATTCTTATGACTCCCCCCTTATCTCTCCCTCTCTCCAGGCCATGAACCAGCCCTGACAGAGTGGGAGTACCTGCCTCCAGTAGGGCCACGGCCATACAAAGGTTTTGTAGGCTTGAAGAATGCTGGAGCCACATGTTATATGAACTCTGTACTACAACAGGTGAGTGCGGCAGTGAATTGATGTAGAAGTAAAGTGTCCAGAAGAGATGTATAGGTGGTGTTATTCAATTTGAGAACTTTTAAGCGTATAGGACATAGTTGTAAGTTCACATAAATTGCTTTATCAGAAAAAAAAAGCACTTTATGACCCAATCAATTAAGACAATGTGTGCTTTCAAAATAGATTTTGTGGTGTTGAAATAGTTGTGACTTGTTTTATGTAAACCATGTTTAATATTAGCTACTTTCTCTCTGTATTTTCAGTTATTTATGATCGACCCCATTAGACGAGGCATTCTGGCCGTAGAGGGCGCTGTGGAGGAGTTGGAGGAAGAGGAGACAGAAGAGAAGCATGACAATGAGGTCACATACTACAATCAGGTAAGGTCACATTTTGTGATAGGTCACATGCTACAATCAGGTAAAGTCACATTTTTGATGTGAGGAGCCACAATACAGTTTGAGAGCAGGTACTAAATATTGAATTAAGAAGATGACAATGTGTTGAAGAGGTCAGTCAAGTTATTAATATATATACTATATGTGTTGCAGAGTAACCAAGAAAGCAATGAGGAGGAGAGGAAGGACGAGGAGAAGTCCCCATCTAACAAGGAAGATGACCGTAAGAGCTACCACCTGGGTGTGTGTAGACAGGTCCAGATGATCTTTGGTCATCTAGCCTGCAGCAAACTACAATATTATGTGCCCAGAGGGTTCTGGAAACATTTCAAGTGAGTGGGCTCTGTGGTCCTTAAACTTTACTGCTAAGCTAGAAGACTGTTAGCAATAGGTTTAGAGTTTGTAGCTAAATTTTGAGTGCAATTTTGTAAAAGTGCATTAGTATAACCTTGAGAAACAAGTTTTTAAGTCAGATAGTGATTGGTGAAAGTTGGTTTTTTGGACAAGAAAATACTAAAACTTGAATAAGGATGGAGTAACTGAAAACATTTTTAAAAAATTAAAAATTGTCTTATGAAAAATTTAAAATCTGACAGTTTTTGAACACAATTAATGTCTTTCTTCCAGGCTGTGGGGAGAACCAGTTAACCTACGAGAGCAGCATGATGCATTAGAATTTTTCAACAGTTTAGTAGACAGTTTAGATGAAGCTCTGAAGACAGAGGGACACCCTCCTATACTGTCCAAGGTGCTGGGAGGCTCATTTGCTGACCAGAAGATCTGCAAAGATTGTCCACATAGGTATGTTATGAATTATGTCTTAAACTGGGCATATAGTTAGTTGAATGTCTTAGATTAGGCAGTATTGTCCACATCCGTTTGTCAAGAATTATGTCTTGAACCAGGTGGTATCTTCCATATAGGTAAGTTTCATTTCTTGGATAAGACAGTTTTGTGCACAGGAGGTATATATATATATTTAAGAATGATAATAGTGTGTTTTTGAAAGACTGACAAGCAGCAGTAATAGCCAAATATAAAAGTGTTCAGGACAGTGCTGCTTTTATTCCAGGTATTCTCGTGAGGAGTCGTTCACCACACTCAATGTAGACATTCGCAACCACACCAACTTACTGGAGTCCCTGGAGCAGTATGTGAAGGGGGACCTGCTGGAGGGTGCCAATGCCTACCACTGTGAAAAGTGTAATAAAAAGGTCAGTATTGCAATGTATGTTCACTGTGTGCAGCTATGTCCCTTGCCTCCCTCCCTTCTCTCTCTCTCTCGCACGCATGCACGCACGCACGCACACACACACACACACACACACACACACTTTGTTCATGTTCTCCATCCTGCCTGTGATCTCTTTTTATGCACTATACCAGGCAAATTGGTTTATGGGTGGCCTCTAATTTCTCCCATGCAATGTTTATTTAGATATTCTTGATATTTCACTCCTGTGTTCCAGGTTGACACTGTCAAGAGGCTGTGCATTAAAAAACTACCCAGTATATTAGCCATTCAGCTCAAACGGTTTGACTATGACTGGGAGAGGGAATGTGCAATCAAGTTTAATGATTACTTTGAGTTCCCAAGGGAGTTTGACATGGATCCCTTCACAGTACTGGGGCTGGCAAAGATAGAAGGTAAGCACTGGCAAGGTCTATGTGAAACTACAAATTTTATGATAAATCACCTGTAAACATAGACGTAAAGAAATAAATATTTATTTCTGACCTGCACATTATCAGGAAGAGCTTGGGGTTTCTTGCAGTGCAGGTCCCGGACTTTCAGTATCTCCAAAGTTTTCCCCATGAAGAGTGATATAGTGTTAGCAGCTTGATAAATATATCGCATTTCATTGGTGATTGAACAGAATAGCTGAAAGTTGGTACAAATTACAAGTTGAAATTATTTTCAGACCTTGGTATCTTCCATTTCCAATAACCATTTACCTCATTGCTGATAACTGATTTTATGGGCCTATTTCAGGTGAAATGATAGAGGAGGACATCACAGACCTGACCAAGACACAGTGTACAAAGTACAGACTGATTGGGGTGGTGGTCCACAGTGGACAGGCCAGTGGTGGTCACTACTACTCGTATATATTACACAGGTGAGTGGTCACTATACAAAGTACAGACTGATTGGGGTGGTGGTCCACAGTGGACAGGCCAGTGGTGGTCACTACTACTCATATATATTACACAGGTGAGAGGTCGCTATATGAGGTGGAATTATAGATAATGTGATATGTTTAGTTTTCAAATGAACAGAAATTACATCTGCTACAGCTAGACTAGTTCAGTCTGGCTAGTAACTTAGAATAATCCCTTTTAGGCCGATAGCAAAACTTTATCATTTATTGAAGATTAATCAATACTTGTCTCCTAACCTAAAGTTTGATGAAGATTTTCCTACAATTTTGGTAGACGGAGAAATAACTTTCCCACCAAATATACCCTAAAAGGTACATAAAAAGTTTGCAGCCTTGAACAGTACTCATAAACTCATAACTACAGTGATATCTTCTATTACTCATTAATCACTGTGGTACATTGCTATCTATAGGGCTGGCTCAGAGCAGGCTAAATGGTACAAGTTTGATGATGGAGAGGTGACAGAGTGCAAGATGGAGGATGATGAGGAAATGAAGAACCAGTGTTTTGGTGGGGAATATCTGGGTGAAGTGTTTGACCACATGTTGAAGAGGTAAGTAAAAACTATATGGAGAATCAAGGAGTGGTGTAAAATGCCAAATGGAACAAGGAGATATCTTTTTTATGTACAGACACAGATGTGTCTGTACATATTGCCATCACCTGCGTCTGTCGTCGCCGATGGCGATGCCGATGCCGATGCCGGCGACGTGCACTTTCCTTGTAAACACGATAAGTGGAGGGCAGTTTTACTTTTTGGCTTTATATTTACAGAGCTGATGAATATTCATAAAACGCAGGTCAAGTTCGAAAATCAGTATGATCGGGCCATTATTGTAGAAGTTATGCTGTTTTTTCACTTTTCAGCATATTTTTCACATTTCCTCAGATTCAATTCTTAGGCATGTTAACAGTCTCATTATTAAACTAATAAGATACATAAAAGTGTTTGTTTGACATTTCCTGCATCTTTACAACATTGTTAGTTGATTTTGTAAAAAAGATGGTAAACTTGTTATCATGTATTGTGTAATAAAGTTTCAAAAATAGAAAAAAACTCATATCATTGCAGTTTGTCAGATTCAATCATTCACTATGTTCAGAATCTCAGAATGGAAGAAATTGGACATTTAACACTGCTCTGTTGATATTTTTCCCATCTCATCAATTTTCTTAGTTGATCATATAAAAATGGCAGTAAACTGTTAATTTTGTTTTATGTTAAAAATTGTTAAAAATG
>NW_019775499.1:69426-111174 GCF_001039355.2 Lingula anatina
TTTTTTTTTTCACTTTTCAGCATATATGCAACACTGTAAACACATTTCAAGAAAAACCGATAGGCTTGTTGTCATGAAACTCACAGGAGTAATTGATCTTACTAAAACGCAAGTCAAGTTCGAAATCGGCATGCAGCCTGAGTTGGAAAAGCAGTCTAATTGGCTTCTTTTTCTGGAAGTTATACATGTTCAAAGTGTGAACTTGAACTCCCATGGGCCTGAAGCCTTATGCTTGTTACACATTTTACTTACATTGGTATTACCTGTTGAGCATAATTAAAATTTGATGTTAAATTTGCAGTTTAACATAATGTACTTTTGCATCAGAATTGACATTAGCCTATTTTGTGCATAGTTATTTCCTGCTTTTTGTCTGTACATTTGACAGCTTTGCTGCCTTGTTTTTTTTTTTTTTTTTGTACATGAGAAGAACCTGTGATAAATATAAAAATAATAATTGCTGATTTTGTTAAGAGGGAAATAGGTTTGTATGCATTCCTAGTTTTCAGTCTGTTTGAAAATAAGATTTGATGAAGTTTAGTAAAACCTGATAGTGATGGTTTAGAGGTTGAACAGTTCAAGATTGCATCTCAGCTTTTAGTTTTGTACCTGCCCAATGATTCCTGCTGATATCATGGTATCAATAAGTACTATATATCTAACCCATTCTTGACTCTCAATTCCAGAATGTCATATAGGAGACAGAAGAGATGGTGGAATGCCTACATATTGATATATGAGAGGATGGACATATCATATACCTCCCACACTGACTTTGACATGAGCAAGAGCATGCAGGATTTAACCATAGGTGAGCTGATGGAAATACTGATTATAAAAATGTACAGTTTTATATGTTATTGAAGTGTTTTATTAATGAAAAATTTTTTTCTGGTTCATTTTACAACTGCCATTTTACAAATATATGATTTTCAGTTCAGGAGATAGGGTATTTATCACAACTTTTTGTCTAATGATGCTTGAGAGTCTGTGCTAAAAAATAAAAATAAATAAATTAAAAAAAAAAAACTTCTCAAACAGCAGTCATCTTTATTTATGTGTTATATATTTGCAGAAAACAAGACCAACCAAGTGACCATGCCTACTGCAATAGAGCGGTGTGTAAGGAAACAGAATATCCAGTTCATGCACAACAAGAACCAGTTCTGTGTGGAGTATTTCCAGTTCATGAAGAAACTGCTCACCTGTAACCACTTGTACCTAGCCCTGCCACCGGGGATGGAGAAACTGGTGAGTGGCTTCTCCAGGGTTCTCCCCAGGCCTTCATAGCGTATCGGCCCCGATACGCTATTTTTTTTGCCGATACGCTTCTTTGAACTCCGATACCCTTTAAGAGTGTGTGTGTGTGACCAATGCCTTTACTGCCTTTATTCCTGACAGTCGCGACGTAAACCGTAAAATAAAAACGATTGTGTGCGTACTTGGATCTCTTGTGTGCGCGTTAAGTTGTTTATTTTTGTTCTGCCTGGCGCAGTAATACAAGTATAACATCTTATGTTGAGGGCGCGGGACCTGCGTACTGACAAGTTTCGAATATCAACATCCGCTTATTAGTTTCGTCATCAATGTAATTCTGTGAGATTTGTTTGCTTTATCTATATTTTTGGAGAAATATAATAAATAGTCAATCCTTCATGTTATTTTGACTGAAGAATAGTAGCAGTCGTGATCATTTATAAATAAATGTATCCATGCGGCAAGAGAAAATGTCAGAAAAGATGCAACGCTATTTAATACAGGTCATGGTTTATGAGAAATTTGGAGCAAAAATCTTTTTTAAAAATCATTTTTAATGCATACTAACGTCTTTTTGTCTCCTCCTACACGGTACTGAAAAGAATGACCTACTTTTGGCACAAAACACGTGCAGTCACAAAACGAAGTCTGAGCAAACTTACCGCCAAGTTATGAAAGTGAACACCCTCCAGAACTTCATCAGACAAAATTTATTCACATAACAGGCTCACTACTGAATATTTATTTGGTTAAAAATCTACGTGCTCTAGAGAGACAGACCGTTACAGAAACAACACAAGTACTATGCTGGTTACAAAGCCAGATTGGACTAGATGAACTGGCTATATCTAGTTCGTTGTCCAGGCAACATACTGCCTGTCAATCAAATACGTTGTATGCTATCTAATCACTACAGAACGTGAAATCTTTGGGACTGAAGATCTTGTTGAAATATTGTTTATTTGCCAAAATATAACCTGAAATTTTGTATGATGTTTTCTTTAATGACTTTATCATCACCTATATTATTTACAGTTAAAAATTTAGTGCTGGAATATGATAAATTAACATTGCTGTCATATAACAGTGTGGTATTGATGTAAGGAAGAAATTAGTAATAACAAATATGAGAATTTAAATAAAAAGGGGAACTTTTTTATACTGATTTTATTTAACTCATATATTTAAGAAAATCAAACACAAGATAACCCCTAAAAAGTTAAATTGTTAACATAAATATAAGTAAAGTATTATAAGATGAATATTCCTTAATTTTTCATTGAACTTTTGAATATTTTAATAAAATTAATCTAACAGTACCCCCTCCCCACCTGCCACTCAGGGTATTTATATTTTGCTTTGGTTAAACTTCATGTGAATTTGTTATCAAATTGCAGAGATTTACAATTAGCAGACCCTGTACCCAAAATCCTAGGAGAAGCCCTGATTGAAACTTTATAATGTTAAATCAGACTTATATGCAAGATTAAATCTTCAAGAGTTCACAAGTATGAAAAAACAACTTTTTATCTGAAAATAAATCCACTTTAAGGTGCATTTTCCGGCGCATTTAATTTAATGTCTTGGCAATAAATGCATTAAATGTATGACTACACATATTTATTTACAAAGTTCAATGGTATGAATAGAAAAAATATTAGTTTTGTTGGACAGGTTGGATTGAAATTCGGACAGGTGCTCATAAAAGTTAGTGTCTAGCCCTGATTTTCCCGCAAAATTTGGTCCTGCAAGTGGGCTATGTCGTAACGATTTAATGACAGCTTCAGATTGCATGGGATTGCACCCTTTTTGCATGAAATAATGAAAGTTTTTCCTCCGGAGGGCACATCCCTGGACTCCCCCCGCCCCCTTTGTGCCTCGCTTCGCGAGCTTCGGTACTCTTGCGTAAAAAAAAAATAAGGGCTATTTTCAAATCCTGGGGAGAACCATGCTTCTCTGATGTTTTTAGTTAAACCATATAGAATTGAAAAATACTACAGCAAAATAATGATTTTTTTTTTCAGAAAAATAATAATAACATTTTCCAATTTTTTCCAAGCAATTATTTGTTTAGAATCTATGTTATTTTTCTCAAGTTAGCATAGTGAAAAAATGAAGATTGGAATGAATGTTTTTCATTCTTTGTTTTTTAATTGTCTGGTTAACAATTTCAAGTGTTTGTTCCTATTTTAGTCTCCAGAAGCAGAAGAGTTAGCCATGATAAGCATCCAGGTAGCCTCCAAGTTCCTGTTCAGTGTGGGCCTGCACACTAAGAAAACACTGAGGTAAAGATGATTATCTTATAGTGCTTTAAGAATGTCTGTTTTCTGTACATGTGTGTAGTGAAAAGTCCCACAGAAATGTTGTATTGAGTTGTCAGGTATGATAAAGTGTTTGATATGAGATTCACGTTGTGAGTTGAATTTTTTTTCATTGATTGATAAGTTTTATAAAAGAGCAATGAGGGTGCCACTGAGATGTTATGATCTTTTTGAAAAAGATGAAAAATAAAATGAAACTAATAAATTAGTATCAAACATTTCGACCTTGGTGGAACTTGAGTACTTGCCATAGAGCTGTTTCTTTAAGATATGCCTCTGTCTAAAAATTTTTTTTAAAAAATTTTCCAGGGGTCCAGCCACAGAGTGGTACGATGCACTCAGTATACATCTCCGCCATAGCAAGAATGTGCGCAGCTGGTTTGCCCACAATGTACTCTTTGCACACCCGTCAAGATTTGCTGAATATCTCCTAGAATGCCCTAGCTCAGAGGTAAGGGGAAATAGCATAATTTATCTATCATGCATCTGTTGTGTACAAATTTTCTTTACTTTAAACACTCTAGTTCAGAAGAAAAAGAAAACAAATACAAAGTGGATGAGAATTTGGATGCCATTTTTGACTCTCTTGAGTAGTAAACCATTTGATGTGTAAATTATAGAAAAAATTAATATGGGATTTTTTAAATGAAAAATTGAATGAATAATTTAAAAAGGTTAAACAGTTACTACTCATGTATTAAATTTATTCTAACATAATTTTCTGTTCCATAGGTTCGTAATGCATTTGTGAAGATTTTAGTGTTTGTGTCCCACTTCTCTCTACAAGATGGCTCCACTCCACCTCCACTCATACAGGGACTGTATGGTGAGTTAAGGAAAATCAATTTGTCATGGGATTGTACTGAAATGCCCATTTAATGAATGTTGTTGAATGAAGACCTTTTTATGCATAACATGGCAATAGTGCATTTTTAGAGTCGATGTTTGCATCTTTTTATGTCAGGTAATCTGATTTATTGACAATAGTTTATAAACAGTTTTCCATGTCAAATTCTTATTATTTCAGCCTACCAATTGTTTTATATTTTATGTTAAGGTATTAGGTTTTCAAAGGAATTAACTTTATTTTTATGTACAGACACAGATGNGGGGTTTGATGACTGTTATAGTGATTCAGATGAAGACAATGAAATGACTGAGAAGGATGTGGAGCAGTTTTTAAGACAAAATTGATCTTTATACTGACTTTTATCTCTTCATCGGTATCAGGACAATTTCACCCCGGCCGATTCCCCCAAAAAATATATATATTTATGTACAAATATATAGTAAAGAGCATGAAGCTTAAATCCTTGCATCTATTGTATGAATATTTCTTGGTGTGATGATGCAACTTAAAGATACAAAATATAAATTTCATTAAACAAATTATGTTCACGGAGTACAAGTTCAGAAAATTTTAGAAATATAAGTACAGAAAATTTTATTAAAAATCTAATCAAAGTATCTCTAGGTAAAGTGGGGTAAATAAATATGCATATAGTTTATGTTTAATTTAGATTAGAATGTGCAAAATCTGTAGACTAAAGAATAAACACAGTTCTAGGTTTAAAAAAGGTTTTAAATTTTTTTTCTTTATTTGCTTATGATAACATCTCCATCATGAGTCATTACCACATGGCCTGCACTTTGAATATTTGGCCAGTAACTTCGTAATAAAGCTGGCTTAAGTCTGGCTTGTGCATTTTCGGTTTGGCCAGTAACTTTCAGAGCACACTGGCCAAATTGGCCTGTACTATTTCAAACGAAGGTCAAACACTGTTATGATATTCTGTTACTTCAAATTTTTTTGACATTTGCTGATCAGTCAGCTGCCTAATTTGCAGTGTTTAACTTAAAAAAATTCTTTTCAGAAAAATTAAAGCAGCATGGTCATCATGAAAGCACAGAGCATAAAGAAAGGAAAAGCACAGAGACCAAAGAAAAAGAAGGAAAATCAGGTAACCACTTTGAAATTATGACTATTTGGCTCCTTTTTACAAGTAAGTGGTATTTGTAAGCCAGAGCATTATTTGGGAACATAAGGGGAAATTATTACACCATTGTTATGTTACAAATTGATGAATAAAATGTCCTTTTCTTGGCTTAGTCTCAGTTATTTATATGTTAGAAAATAAAAAAGGTAAAAACATGTCTCCACTTTCCTGTTTTTAAGCTGGATATTGTGGCTTCCTTATTCTGCCCAATCAACACTTCAATTTTTGACATTTTTTCCCATCAGAAGGAAACTGATTTTTTTCTCATTTTAAGACAACACTATGAAGAGCCATTCTGGTGTAGTACATGATTTATTTACCTTTAATGAGTTTGTGCAAAATCTTCATCTTGTCTGTAGGGAAGACAGCAGTGAAACAGAAGGATACAGCATCAGTTAAAAAGACTTTGAAAGGTATTTATTTATTTATTATTTCAGTTTCCCTATTATTTGATTCACAGTTAAAATTATCAACTGAGTTACATGGTGATATTTTTCAATACAGAGTCTGATACAGGGTGCAGTCAATGAAAGTTTTTAAATTATTTATTAGGAGTTTTATGAAAAAAAAACATACTCAATCATGATTTTCAGACGTTTTTAGTCCAGAGGAATCTTTGAAATTTTGAATAATGTATAGGATTGTTTGATTTATGGCTAAAAATTATTCACCAATTTCTTACAGTGGAGGATAAAGTCTCTCAGAAGAGAATAAAACCAGACAAGATATCACAGAGACTTAAAAAGGAAGAAAAGCAAAAGAGGCGAGAGAAGAGAAGAGAGGAGAGACTGAGAGTAAAGAAGGAAGCTCTGAAAGCCAAGGGCCGGAAAACGGACTATGCAAAGTTTTTGAAGCGAAAGAAGCTTCTGATTGGAGGAACCTTTCAGGCAAAAAGGAAGTTCCAAGACGTGCAGAAAATGAGGAAGAAAAAGGTTGGCAATTTTGGCCCTGTTTCATTAAAAGAGCTTGGAGAAAAAATTTGGTTGTAACATCAAGAATACAAAATAGTCAGAGAGAAGAAGATTGTTTCACCTGCTTGCTGCTACTGGCTTGTTTTGGAGATTCTTCAGCAGGATTCTTTAAAATATATAAAAATACATGGGCTGATAAACCAAAGTTATTTATTAATTTTGATTCAGTTCAGGCTGTTGTGTAGTCAAGGTTAAGATGTGAATGGCTATCGGAAACAAAATGCCTTTTACCTCAATCGAAATTTCTTAGATTGAAGCCCCACTTGAAATCTTAATTATGGTTTGTGTATGACATTTGCTCCATATTTTTAAACCTAAATTTGCCATTGCAGTTGAAAGAAGAGCATCTTAAGAGACAGAAAAAAGAGAAAGTTGTCTCATCAGATGAAGATATTGATTCAGATGGCAACAATGGTAAGGTCAAGGTCACTGTCAGTCAAGGTCATTTGTTAGAATAGCTTTTACTTCTTGCTAGCTTTCTATTTTATCTCCTTAAATATACTTGTATAAGAAAAATACACAATAGAGAAATACACCTCTTTCCCTATTTCTTTCTTTCTTAAATTTTCTGTCTGTTTTTTATTTTAAATCATAAAGAAGAGAGATACTGTCTACCTTCCTCCCTATGGCTGAGTAGCTCACTGTAATGTTTCTGATATTGCTTGTAGTTGAACCAAGTAGTTTAGAGCAGAACACTCCCCCTTTGTCTCCACAATCTAGGAGAATGAACAATGCAATCACTGCTAAGAAAAAGGCAAAGCAAGGTAGAAAGTTTCAAATTTATAATTTCGGGGAGTCTGAGTGTTAGAGCGGGAGCATGCGTTTATTTGTCTATTAGTGTGCTTGTGTGTTTGTGCATGGCTGTGCTGCACAGTACCAAAGTTAAAAAAGAGAGGGATAGAAAAGTCAATGTTTTGCACATAGCATTCATTTTTTTATCTTTTTTTCAAAGCAGAACATTTTTAAAACTAGTTGACAGTTAAATGAAAAAGAATTGTTAGCTGTTTACGCATAGAACCAATATTTCATACAGCTTTTGATACTTGATAATTATTTTTATAATTGGAATTGTCACAGATAAACATTGAAAAAAAAATAATGAAAAAAAGAAAAAGATCCAGCAATATCATGAGTTTTCCTTTGCAGCAGTCACTCCCTCTCCCCCAACAAAGAACACACCGCCGGAGACGCCCAAATATCCTGAAGGTAGTACGCTGAAGCACATGTTAATGCAGTCGCAAAGTCTTGGAATGGCCGATAGCTTATCTCTGCTGCCGTCTCCTGCTAAATTCGCTTCTGCGTCTGCTTCCTCTGCTTCTTCTGCCAAGAAATCTGGTACAGAAGGTAACTGGCTTTGTGCTTTCTGTCACGTGTTGATAGTAGTATAGATAAAGCTGTGGTGTTGTTGTCAGGGANTTTTTATCGAGTTATATTTTTTACTGTAATGAATAAAAATTGTCAATTACTACCTGCATTACGAGAGTGACTAAAAAGGACACTCAAAACATGATGAAAACTGGCTTATGGATTGCAATTTTCTATGAACAGCTTCGGATATGGCATGCCTTCAACTGGGGATAAAAGAGTTCAAAGTTAAAATGTTCTTGGTATTTCCTTCAATGTGAAGATACCAGGCCATGGTTAGGAGGACTACAGTATTTTGTTTTTAAGTTCAATTTATATTTTGGTAGACTGCTTATTGAGGATTAACTTACTCAGTGGTCATCTAGTGGTCAACCAACATTTTATAGGTGAGTTGACCAGAAGTCTGACCTTTGCTGAAAAGTGTGAGCAGAAATTGATTAGCTCAGAGGTGTTTTTTGGCAATCCCTTGCTGTGCTGCACATTTATTAATACAATTACTAGTAAACTTTCTGCCTCTGAACTTTCCATGTCCATGGGGTCAAGGTTAAAGACATATTATGTATTATTATTTATATATATAGTCCAGAGGTGATGTTTTAGTTTGTTGATTGATTATTTATACTGATATATTTTAAACAAATGGTTTTGAAAGGAATTGGATGTGCTTCTAAGACATAGAACATAATAAACCAAGTGAGTACACAATAAACCAACTTACCAAGTGTTTTTAAGAAAGTTGACTGTAAAAGACATGGTATTCAGTTCTAGTCCCATTTGTTGATTTTTAAAAGTAAAAATTAAGAAATAAAGAGAAAAACACCTAAGAAGGTTAAACTCCACATTTTGATTGAATAATTATGTTATCACCTAAATGATTTTACTTAAAAAGTTTGTCACACCAATTGGAGCAGACTGCTGTTTCCTTATATTAGGCTCAACCATTTTACTTCATTTGTATGAATTTTAGGGGGCTGTATCTCCAAATGTTTATTTATAGTGTGAGTCAAAGGCTGTTCTTGTTTTATGAGTCATGATGGTTGAAAATATCAGATACTAGTGTTGAGGATGAAGAGGTATCTTCCACTCAGTAGGATTTGGCTAGAAGTTCAAAACCACCCCACCAGGAACCAATACTTTCGCTTTGAAAAACTGTGTAATTGTTTTCCCTTGTATGGTTTTCTTTTTTAATTTATATTGCTGAGGCTGATTGAAAGGTCTTTTGTAAAAAAAAAAAAAAAGAAAATGTGACCTATTGTATGTCTAATAGGAAAAAGCATTCGTAAATTGTAGAAAAAAAGACAGTGTAAGATATCAATGAAAGTAACAAAAGTTTTTTATTTTCTTGTAGGTTTGTGCCCAGCCTTCTGTATTCCAGTAAAATAAGGCAAGAAGTGATCAAAAACCATGTCAAGATCAACAGGGCCACCACCAGTAAGTGAGGACACATTATAAAACTTAGACACCAAGTGTTTTACTCTGTAGACACATGATGAAAATTTATGCAGAAACGGTGTCTCACTGTTGGAAAATACATGGTACTTTGAGCACATGTGCTTGAAATTGACTGGGAAACAAGTACAATATAATGAGTACACAGAATGCTTAGTACTATTTGTGGGTGTGTTGAAAAAATAGAAGTATTTGTGATGGAATGCACTTTTAATTTACTTGAACAGTAAATATTGTAATATTGCCCTAATTGAGATGTAATATTTTTTTCTCCACAATTGTAAAAAGTGGGTACAGTCATAACAAACACTTACTTTTACTTTTTGGTACACTTAAAACTGAACTGAGGGCAGTTTCAACTATTAAGCACAATAAGTGTGTAACTGAAGTAGGAAGGAATTAGATTGAGTACTTTTTGTGTTATGTGTTATAGCAAAAAGTACACTTTTTTTGTGTAGATATGATTGGTTCCTTGCAATGTGTACAGGAGAAAATTCTCATGAAATACTTTTTTATGTTCTCTTTCTGCATCAGGACCAGTGGCAGCCAGGGCAGGAGGTGCTAGCACGCTACACATTCCAAGGCAACTCAAGGGAAGATCTACCCTTTCAGAAAGGAGATGTGCTTACTATAATAAAGGCAACCAGGGTAAGGCGCACCATGTTAGGTGGGATGTGTCTGACTGAAAAAAGTCTCTTTAAAAGTGGGAACCTGCAGTGAGTTGCATCAATTCTATTTTAATTTCGATGATTTAAAATTACCACTTGTCACTACTAAATGTCTATAAAAGTTCACATTAACTTTTTTTTGCATCAGTGCATGTCATTCTACTGAAAGTTTTGAAGGGAATCTTTAACAAATGAGTTTGGAAAATCACATAGCTAATATGTACATTTCTCATCCACTTGTAAAAATTTTACACATTTAGTACATTTTCTACTAACATTGGAGCAAAAATTCTAGGCCAGTGCAGACAGCTTGTCGACTTGGGGATGAATCATATATACCCTCTTATCTAAGCCACTTTTTCTGGTTCAGAATTAAGTGATATTCTCCTCCCCCTTTTTATCAGCTATTTTAGTTGAAGCCATGTGCCACATCTTAGTCAAGATTCTTAATGGCCCTCACACATAAACCCAACGTGTAAGACATAGGTACAGCGCATATTTTCTAAACATTAAGGAAATGGGAGTCCAAAAAGGGCACTTCAAAACTGAATTCAATTGAGGACATTCTTACTGTCTCTAGATACATGTGTAAGGCTAAGCAATATGGTATGTGTGTGGTAACGGTTTGGAAGAAAAAGGGTACTAGTAGTGATTAAGTATTTTTAAACAATTTTTTTTGTAGAATTTCTAATTCACATTGTGCTTAATGCTTTTTACTAAGTAAAACTCACTACTTTGGATGCATACCTATTACTTTACCTTCTCTTACTAGTAAATTAGAGGAAAGTTTACAAACACTAACAGCTTAGTGTCTTAATATTTCAGTTTATCTTTATACAATAAAGAATTAAAGGAGCATTTAAAGTCACATTTTTGCCACAAACCCTGACCAAATGCCACATTATAGTTTTCTAATAGTACAGCTTAAGGAAATAACAAGGGACGTTGTTACATATTTACCAAAAAATGATATATGAACGAACTTTTCTGCTTTCTTTCTGTGCTGTAAATATCCCTCAACAGTCTCATATTAATAAGTATGGAATTGCGCGCACAACTATACATCCATACATAGGAGTAAGAGTGATGTGCAATGCAGTACTATGTCATTTTGCGGACCTTTATGAACAAGAGGGTCAGATAAATAGGTCAATTTACGACCAAAATTTGAAGAAGGTGCAGTTTTAAAGCTATTTTTTGGCTGAACGATAGATTAATTTGGTTTATGACTTTGCATGTTGACTTTATTTAAGACTTAAAGAAACTATCAGAAGTGGTTCATATGCTTTACTGGCAATCCACACTCGCTGTATATGTATCTTTATGATAGTATTGTGCTGTGGAGACATGCTGTTGATATCATTGCTAGCAGTTCCTACTTAGAAGTGCTGATAATATTGTTGTTCCTCTTACATAGCTCAGATTATAGAAGTAATATACTAAGTAGAGAGAAATGTGATCTTGAACTTACCATTTGTGCTAGATGGCATGCATTGTGATTAGGAATAAAACTCGTGTGTTTTGAATATATGTACAAATGTGTCAAAAACAAGGAAAATTCATTACTGATATTGATTTTGTGGTTGACAAGCTCTGTTGACACTAAATAATTTAGCTAAGTACTTCATCAGTGGGGGCTCAGGTGTTTGATAATAATTTCTTGTCATTTAGACAGAGAAATGAATGTGATAGCTTCATATCAATCATTACTTTTTATTGGTACTTAGTTAAATGATTGTCAAGTGCTTTGCAGGACTGTGTGGTATTAACAGGTTATTTCTACACTATTACTTAAAGTGTGTGTGTGTGCCTGTGCATGCCCACAATTATTTCTCTTCCTAAGCCGTCCCTCTTAATTTCACAGGACCCGATGTGGTACCACGCCAGAAGGTCTGACAACAAAGAGGGAATGATTCCTGCAAACTATGTGCAAAAAAGATCTGAAGTCAAGCTGCATGCTATGCCGTAAGTATTAAAAGAATTTTTCTGTTCATTTAGTGAAATTTCATCACATACCCCTAGGGAAATAACACACAATGAAGGGCTGGCTAACTAGTAAGTATGTAGTTGGTTCACATTTATTTGGTTACTACTAATTGGTGTTGCCTTAATTTTGGTTTATGTTATTGGGTTGTTCTTGTATGTTTTCCAGTGTTGACAATTTAATTATGGCATACAGTTTTAAATTGAGCAGACTCAACCTATCCATGGCACCAGTCAGTAGCTTGTTATTACTAATTAACATTATGTTCATGTTTATAGTTCAGCTAGGTATACCCATACAGCTCTGTATTAAAGGACCGTTTTCACCCAAGGGAGCATCAATTAATGTGCTTCTTATGTGAAGCTTACAGCCATAATCATGTTAAAGTTAACAGTAGTAATGTTTATGCAGAACTTAATCCACACACTGCTGTTTGTACAATAAATGATTAGACCATGCCTCTGGTGTCTTGTAGCAACAGTAAGGTGAGTTGCTTGTGTTGGAACTTGGTACTTGGTAAAACTCTGAACTCTAAGAGGTAATGAAAACAATGGCTGCAGGTTAGAAGTGGGGTTGACTGACATCCATGCAAAAAAAAGGGGGGGGGGGCTTTGGTTCTCTTTGAAATATTTTTAAAGAGGAAAATTAAGGTTACAGACTGGCAGAGAAAAAATCAGCTAACTGCACTTTTGCAAATACTCATTTCCTAAAGGAACAGTTAAAGAATGATGGTCAGTTCTTTAGAGAAAATTCTATTTTTTTTTTTCTTTTTCATGCTGAAATCCCAAATATGGATGGTGTCTTTGGGCCTTTACTAGGAAGTATTGTTATAAATCAGAGAAAAACCACCAGTTTCATGTTTCCTGCATAGATGGTTGGTGCTTCTGCCTCTTCAAATAGCTTATCAGATTATAAAACCAAGCGGAAAAGTAACTATTGGAGGAGGTAAAATGTCAGATAAGAAGGTCCAAATCATGGAAGTGAGAAACATGCTGATGTAAAGATTGAGTAAACTGCTGTGGTCTAATTAGGATGACATATGGAGTTTATCTCGTATTTCTTCCTGTCCATGTATTTAAGATATGTGATGTGATAGTTAGTCACAAACTGAAAACACTTGACAATTTTTTCCAGGTGTATCATTCTTTGTTAGTCATAGTAACTTGTTTTCAGGTGGCAACTTTTACTTACCTTCTAGAAAATTAGGATCAGTTTTCTCTTACATTAGCATACTAATATGGTAGTGCTTTTCTTTTTTTTTAAAGAGGAGTATTTCCTTTTTACGCAGATTTTTGGCATTGTTAAAAATAAAATATTATATATAAAGAAAAGATTTCTATTCTTTGAAGTTGTGTATAAAAATGTTTTACTATTTAAACATAAAAAGTGGTTATGAAGCCCTGTTTCTTAACTACTGTATCTGTCAGGTGTATGCAGTCAAAGGTTCCCTAATACTTGTCTTATCTTGTTAGAAGTGTTTTGTTTGAATATGCTCTAGGAGCTAGGGCATGATGCATTAGCCAGAGCTCAGTCTAAATGTACATTCCATATGTGATAGTATCTGTGTGATAACAGGTATGGCTCACACCATTTATCACATGAAATTGAAGGATATAAAAAAATGTTGTAGGAATTAGACTAGGAAAGGGTATTATTTGTGAGTATTGCTTGAGCTAACGTGCAAAGCTCAGTTATGAATTGCTCGACTAGTAGACCTGGATTTAAAATTCACTATGGTCAAGATATGTTCAGGAACATATCTTGACCATAGGTAATTAATTTAGAAAAAATAACATGCCAGTTTGTTTGAATTCAGTGAGCAAAGTTTTATATACATATGTATATACATATATACGAGTACTTTGTCATAAAATGTTGTCATAAACATAAGCTGAATGAGTTTGAGGATAAGTTAGTAAAAGTTGGACCTACATTTAAGTAAGCAACTATCACATGCCATGAAGGAAAGGCCTTTTTCTCCCATGCATCGAGTGTGTTTTATGTTTTTGCAAGACCTCTGAAACCAGTGTATTTTAAACATTCCAGGTGGTTTCATGGTAAAATCAAGCGTGAGCAGGCAGAAGAATTATTACAGCCACGAGAAGAGGGATTGTTTCTTGTACGCGAGAGCACCAACTATCCTGGGGACTACACGCTGTGTGTTGCCCATAAAAACAGTGTTGAACATTATCACATCATATATAAACTAAACAAGTTAACAATAGATGAAGAGGAATATTTTGATAACTTAAATGAACTTGTAGAGGTGAGTACATTGAGGCACATTTACATTTGAAGATTGGTTGACTGAGTCATGCTTAGCAGTGGGGATGAGGGGGGGGGGGGTAGGGGAGAGAGGGAACAGGGGGGTTATATTATTGTCCGTGCTAAATTTAATTTAAAAGCTTACAAAGCATGTCATACTTCATGTAGCTAAATTTTTTTCCCTTGAGATTTCAACACTTTTTGCTTAACCCTCAAAGTTTTTGTATCCTTAACTTGGCCCAGCTTGAGTTCTAGTTTTTAGTCTTTGAGTTTATCTCATAATTGAAATAGAGGTGGTTGAATTATAGACGGCCAAAATTAGAAATTAAGAAACAAAAACATATTTAGATTGTAATATATTTTCTCAACTGTTTTAGATGGTTATGCCTTGTGGACAAAATTAAAAGTTCTGGATTTTCTGGAAAATTATTAATTTTTTTTCTGAAAATGTCAACAAAGATTGTCTGACGTACTTAAAAAATAAACACTATGAATGGCAGAAAAAAATTGATAGCTTTTTAAGATTAAAACATTGTCATAAGGCATAGTGTATAAGCTGTAGGAACAGCTGTCATCAAAGCCATCAGCAGGCACTGCTTGAAGAAAAAAGTTGCCCAAAGCCAGTGTTTATTAATAGTGACTTGTAGAACAAAAGCAATTACTCAGATGAGAAATTTTACTTTTTTACATAATTTATTTTTGTTTATATACATAAAATGATTTTACTATTACTAACTGTACAATGGATAAAGTAAGCAATTTTTTAATATTCATTTCTGAATAAATCCAAAGATAATTATAAAGGAAAAATGATTAGATAAAAATACTTGACTGTTGTACATGTATGATGGTTATATTCAGCATTACAAGAACGATGCAGATGGGCTGTGTACCAAGCTACGGAAGTCTGTTCCTAAAACCAAGGGTGGTATGGAGTACACAGTGGACAAAAGGCAGTTTATGGATGCAGGGTGGTCTATTAAAGAGAAAGATCTGATCAAGGGGGAAACCATTGGAAGAGGAGAATTTGGAGGTAAGAGCTTCAGTTTCCAGTTTTGTTATGTAACATGTTACTGTTACAGTAGATTGAATTAACTGGCTTAATTTGACTTGTATTTCATTTGTTACAAAAAAGTAAAACATACATTTAAGTCGCCACTTTGTTAACTTGATATTTACACATTTAGGTAATGAAGATTTGATGTGTAAAACTTCACAGTTACTTGATATGTTTCGTGATTTCTATTTTCAATGGGGTCCCATTTCAATACTTTCTGAAGAGAGCACTAAGTAATTGATGTTTGCCATTTGATGGATATTTTTTTGTTTGGAAGACAAATCGGTGTGACAACAGACAAAAGATGTACAAATCCTTTGAAATATGAGGACTATGTGCATGCGTCATACTACTGCTCTTGCACCTGTGCTACTTATAATTTTTTTCTGAAATGCTTAAATTTTGATTTCAGATGTAAGAAAGGGGGAGTTTAAAGGAGTACCAGTAGCCATAAAGTATCTTAAAGATACAGATAATGCAGCTCAGCAATTCTTAGCAGAGGCTTCTCTTATGACGTAAGTAAGAGATGTTTGGAATATTATTTACACAATTTTTTGCCTTCGGTATTTCAGAGTCAAGGTTGAATGCAGGTGCTGGAATTTTTTCTTTTTGGGCATATCTATGTGCAGGAGATACAACTGGTAATCAATATACACAAGATTAAGAAAAAAACTGTATTGTATTGAAAATGCATTTTATTTTATATTTTGATCAGAGAAAACTAAAACGCCACCTGTCAAGCATTGTATAAACCATTTTTGTTGTGATGTTGTTAATGATTATTCATAAATTAAGACTGCCAAGATTTTAGGGCTTTGCTTAACACAATGTCTATTTCACATGACATCACACCTACACAATCTTCCAGTGAACCACTCAGTTGCAAAATATTAAAATCATGTGTAGAATCAGAATATTGGTATTTTGAATATTCCAGATCCTTGAAACATCGTAATCTTGTCCAGCTTATAGGGGTGGTATTAGGTCAGGAAATATACATTGTAACAGAATTCATGGCCAAAGGAAACTTAGTGGACTATCTCAGAACGAGGGGAAGGAGTGTCATCACAAAAAGAGATTTGTTGAATTTTGCCAGGTATTATTTATCAGAATTCACACAAATTTCAAACCATTATTTTGAATGCTAATCTAGTTGTATTTACCTTTTTTATTTCGAGTATTTTTTAATTTTTACTGTTTGAATGATAACATTTTGTTGTTTTGTTTATGCCTAACAAACAATATGATGTATCAATGAATATATTGTACTGTACAAACCACAAAGATAATTATTGTTATGAAAAGATAACAAGCTCTGTGACTGATTTCTGATTATACTACAAGGGTATGTCATGTTTAGAACAGAATTTCACTTATGCGAACACATAGAATAAAGCACTGAGGCTCATATTTGAAGAGATAGCAATTATTTAGTCTGAACAGAATTTGATAAAAAATATATATATTGAAAAAAAATTGTATAGGTCTTTACAGAAAAGTATTGAAAGTGCAACCAAAAGCTGTTTGAATAAAATATAAAAGTGCCAGTAAAAATACCCCAAGCAATTAATAATATTAAATGAATTATTGCTTTTTTAGTGATACTTGTGAAGGAATGGCATACTTAGAAACCAAAAGTTTAGTACACAGAGACCTGGCAGCCAGAAATGTTTTAATATCAGAAGATGGAGTGGCCAAGGTGGGCATATGAATACCAGATTCTTGATTTACATGAAAGTAGATTTATAATCAGTATGCTTTGGCTTGTGCTAGCATGATGATAGCTAAACTGATATCTGACATGTTCTTGTCTGGCTCGAGTATTGTCAGATATTTCATGATTATTTCTGCCATATTTATTTTTTGGTTCAACATTTTGATTTGGGCGAATTATCCAGTCTTTCGACAGAAAGATATATTATAATGAATTAATTCAGTATTACTACATCATTACTGTCTTTTTATTAAAGTTTTTTAGATGGATCTTGAATAAAAACAAGCAAACTATTATATTATATTATTATCTAGCAGTCCTGTTATATTATATGTTGTTTTTTTTATCAGGTGTCTGATTTTGGACTTGCTAGAAGAGCAGATTCGAACCAAGCAGGAGGAAAGTTCCCAATTAAATGGACAGCACCAGAAGCTTTAAGAGAGAATGTAAGTATAACTTGTTATTCAGGGTGAAGTAAAAAACTGAAAAATAAAAACTTTCAACATTTTTTTTTTGCTACAAAATGTCCAATAGGTTATGAATTTTTAAAGAATTGATACCGTAACAGTTTTTCAGGCAGTGATTGATACTTGGAATAATGTTACATTTCAGAAATTTACCAACAAATCTGATATGTGGAGTTTTGGAATCCTAATATGGGAGATTTATTCCTTTGGAAGGGTGCCATACCCAAGAATAGTAAGTAGTTCTAAAACTGGAACTTAAATTTGGATTTAGAGTTTAAAATTTATTCAAATGGTGAAAATGCAAAATCAGATTTTCTGTAAAAACAGGTTTTCTTGAAATAAGACATAAAAAAACGAAGATCTACAAAAAAATAAACTCCAAGTCTGTTAATTTCCCTTTTAAGTAAACATGTATTCCGAAGATTAAAAAAACTAAGATGTACAAAAAATAATAAATAAATAAATAAATAAAACTCCAAATCATTAGTCCGTATTTTTACTGTACCTGCCCAGTGTTTGGCTTTTATAACTGTGTTAGGTGTGTGTGTGTGCATAAAATATGTATACTGTAGTGGGTGTTTGAAGTAACTTATTCTAGTTTTTTTATAAGCTGATATAAACTTGTTTTTTTTTTTATCTATTTCAGCCTCTAGCAGATGTGGTAATGCATGTAGAGCGAGGATACAGGATGGAGAAACCAGAGGGATGTCCTAATGAGGTGTATGAAGTCATGCGCAAAGCATGGGACTTAGACCCGGCCAGGAGGCCCACTTTTGCAGATGTCAAAGTAGAACTAGAAAAATTACGAGCTGTTGCTGTCTAAAACTGACCAGTTTAAACTATATGTCTAAACAATACTTGTATAACCAAATACAGCTGTAGGAAAGGATGCAGAGATAAGAGTGATTAGTATGATGCAAACTGGCACACATATGAACCAAGTCCAATGAAATCACTTTGTGCAGGATGACATGGGATTTTACCGGGAAGTAATATTAGTATTGTATGTTCAGCTACTTAGAATCACTTTTCTCATGGTCATAGTTTGGTTTGAGGCAGACCAGACTCTTGTCTTATCTGGAATTTCTCCAGGTTATTTATACTGGTATGGACCCCAAACGGTCCAAATCCCCTGAAAGGGGATGGTTTTGGGTAATGTGGCCCATTTTTGTTCTCCCTCCCCCTCCCCCTTTCTTTGGTGGTGGTGGGGATGGGAGGGTCTACAGTATTCAACAGAGATTAAGCTTTTTAGCAGAGAACTTGGCAAATGCAGCCCAGCTAGCAGTGAAAGAACGAAAGACGGCCATAATGTTAATTTCAGTGTCACACCTAACGCAGAGCTACCCTTGTCCATGTGGCTTCACATGTAATACAATCTTCCAGTGAACCACATGGAACAGGTATAGCGGGAATGGACAAGTGAACACAATTGTAATTAGATTGAATATATTTATAAGGAATTAGAATGTTGGTAAACTGTCATCATACCAAAGTTTTCTGTATTTTTACGAGTGCATTACAACTGGTGCACATTTTAGCATGGGATATTAATGTGCTCCATTTCATCTTCTATGCATTATGTTTTATTATGTCATATATGTAGGTTTTGTGATACCATAGATAGTAAATCAAATATTAAAGGTCATGGATACTTAGATAAGTTTTACCTCATTTAAACAAGCAAAAAACTTTTGAGTGGATATTTTCATATGCAGAAGCCTTGGTCTGTATATTTTCTGAACTCCATTGTCTTTTTATGACAGTAACACACTCATATCTTAATTTGTTGCTTGCAGCATACTCATTTATACAGACAGAAACTGCAAGTTTACCTCAAATTTCATTGAGGTTAACTAAAAAAAAAATTAGATGCATTCAAAATGAATGAGAATTTAAAAACAGGGCAACTTCACTACTTTTCCAGTACAAAATTGTCCCAAATTCCATTGCTTAACTTTTTTGTCTGTCAGCTGCACTGATATGGAATGGCATACTGTTCTTACTATAAATGATAACAAGTTGGTGGTTTTTTACTCATTTTCAAATTTTAGTTACTTTCAACCCTCTGGTAACTTGATTGGCTGTATTGTCTGTATACTTGCCAGCTTTGCTATCTATATAAGAACTTCAAGATTTAATACACATTGCATATTCACAATCCTATGTCACATTTTGCTGTTGCCTCAAATTGCAGAGAATTTTGACCTTGACCTTGCTGGCAAGTTGTCAGGGACATGGAAGGGTATGCTTTGTCTCCAGACATTCCTGGAAGTTCTCTAGGCTAAATGTATCCCTTTTAAGCATTATGATCATTTGGATATAAAATGTGTTCCCACCTTGATTTAGAAATATGTATTCTTTGTTGTAACTATTTTCTTTTTCTTATAATAGTAGTAGGTGACAAAGCTTTTGCTTGATCCTTACATTACTTGTAGGTAACAGATAATGCAAATAGATATTAGGTATTTTAATCATATCTCATAAAATAAAATCTCTATTTGATTGTGCTCAGTTATGGAAATTAGGCATTACATGGATAAATTCTGAAAAAAGTAGAGCATTGCGATAGAAATTATTTAAGTGCATCTTTTTCAAGAATTGTGTACATAATATTAGCTTTTAGCTAGAACATCGACCATGGCCTTCAAATCCACTAGGGAATTATAGGTTAATTTGTCTTAAGCCAATAAAATTGACCAACACAGTATAAAAACAATTAAATGTATTTCTTAGTTATTCCTTGTTTGATCCAAGCTATTAATTTAATTGAATGATTTTATGATGTTCCATATCTACAAAAAATTGACACTGTGATTATTATCACTTCTGTTGTTTTAAAAACATTCAGATATTTTGCCAAATTTAGAAATAAATTCACATGTATACATAAATAACTACACCAAATTAAAATTTACATTACCATTACCACCACCAGTGTACTGTTACTGATTCAGAAGTAACTGCTAACATTCCAGGTTTTCTATACTTGGCATATATGTATCAGATTGGCCACTTTACCACTATAAAAACTAAAGCAATCTTGTTCCAGTTAAGCATCATCTTTTTACTGCACATGTGTATAGTAATATAAAATATTTCCCAGGTATTAATGCATCTGTAAAAGGACACAGTTTGTGTACTACAGAATGATCTCTACACCATCAACATAATTCGTCTTTGTAGAATTTAGAGGTAGGTAACCCCTGAATGGCATCTAACTTCTAAGAAACATTCTCTTAACCATACTGCAGCCATTATAATAGAAATGATCAAATGCTGACAATTCAGAAAGGTAATATCACAGATAAGAACTGATCATTTCATTCAATACATCACATGCAATGTGACTTACAACTTTATAATCACAGCTGCAGCTTTCCATCTTTGTACAGCCAAATGCAATACAGGAACTTCTCTGCAAATTTTCTTATTTAAGAAATTGTGAGTATGCAGCATTGTGTACTGTGTCAGTGCTAAGGGTCTACAGCCAAATTCCTTTTACTGCCCTTGTGTGATAAAGGCCTAAAATCAAGGCCGAGGTATTCAGGTCTGTGTTATACTTGAACCCGAAAGACTGTCTGTTGTGAAGTAGTGTACCCTGCTCAATTTTAATCTAAACTGAAACAATCAAAACAGTTCTATGAAAGACCAGTCGTCACTCCTCCTCCCCCCCCCCCCCCCCCCCCCCATATGTTTTGTAAACCGAATTGTGACATAGTGCACTACTCTTGTGAAGAACCAGTTATCTAAAAACAGACTTGCACTAAGTTTGTGACAAATGTCCCTGCTTTGAAATCGGTAATAGGCATTGGTGTACACTGCACATATTCAGTATGTATTGACCTAGAGGTATTAATTCAGCTATCAGGCATAGCAGGCAGCACTTTCACTCCCATCTCCATTTCATCCTCCTCGGTCATAAAATACGCCATACTGGGGATACTGCGTAGGTACTCGGCATGCGACTCGGAGGGTAAGGGTCGTCCTCTCATCCTGTTGAGGCGAACCCAGTACAGAAGTATGGCAATGATAACAACAGCTATGCAGAACCAGGGTAGGAAAGTCATGTAAAATGGTTGATCAACCCAAGGCGGGCGAAAATGCTGATAGAATACTTTTTCCACTTCTCTGAAAATTTTAAATAATGAAATTGCTTACCTTACACGTATGTAAAGAGTTGGTGGCAAAATAGCTGATTCGTTTAAAAATACTGGAAACATATGCAGTCTATTAAAATCACTGATGAACCTAAGCAATATTATTCCTCAAAGATACTTTTTAATTTTCTGAGCACTGTAATAAGTACACTTATGAATTCATATAATTTTACAAATGATCATAAGAAGAGATGATTCAATGTTTTTTTCTTTTTATAATTATTATTTTCATTTAGTTACTTTAATTTACTTTTTTTGCAAATAACGAAGTCTTTCTAGTCTTAGTTTCTAAAAGTTACTAATGCTTGAAGCATCTGAGAAAATAGAATCCCTCTAAAACACAGTGAACCTTTCCGACCAAATGTGCTAAATTAGTTGAAGAAAGTGTAAAATTCATTCTACGCACCTGAGTGGTAAATACCTTATCCTAAACAGCAGAGCACCTAGTGTCCACTGCACATCTTTATCATAAACTACTTGAGCTGAGCGGAAATGTTTGTACGTCTTTGGAAACTTGAAGCCCACATGTAAAGTTGTACTCATCCATGCCGACTTGAAACACTGGGTCCTGCAAAATTCATTTAGAAAAATGAAGCAAATCAGGATATCCGACTCTGCTTTTCATTATGAAGGGAATGGTTCACCGAGTTGTTGCTGAAGGTATCATATTTTTTTCACAGAAACAATGTCTTGTAGAATTTTTTCTTCTCTGGAATTGCATATTCAGTTAATGCTTATATCACACGAAAAATCCTAATCAGTATGCATGCCATGTGGGTATATGCTTTCAATTAATCTGAAAACCACTCGTTCTTAATTAATAAAATATTAAAGGGGCAACAGATGGATGTAAAATATCGACTACAGCAACTTAATATGTATGGCTGGTGCCACTTTAATAAAGGGAACCGGAGAAGATCAGCATTGGTCAGAATTGTGCCGGAAGTGACGTGCAGTGGTGTTAGAAACGAAGCTGAGTGGTCATTTTAACATAGAGGTGAACGGCAGTGAAGATGGGTTGTCGGAGGAAAAAGAAGTTTTCTAAACAACATGGTAAGATAACTCTCTTTTTTTTACGCATTTTGGGCAGAGAAAACTTGTAGAAATAATAAATGCATGATATGAAAACGTGACACGGAACTTGAAGGTGCAAAATCGTGCTTAATTGGCGGTCAACTTGTTTAGAAATAAATGCTGCGTCGACCGCCAGCGCGACAAAAAGCGTAAAGGGGAAATAATTCCCGGGAGTCTATAAATCGTTGTCATGTGGAAATTNGATAATATTTTAGTTCAGATTGGGTTTCGGCATAAAAAATTCTCCTCTATGCATTTTCACTTCTCTGAGTTATTTCTTTTCATTTAAGTTAACAAATACCTTAATCGTTCATCATCTGCTTTAGGATAGTAGTTCTGTTTTTTGAAATCTAATATCTTCTTCCAAGATAAGGCACAGTAGTCCTAAAATATTAAACATGACCTAGAATTAAAATATGGGCCAGACCTAAAATAATAAACATGACCTTGGATTAAAATGTGGGCAAAGGTACAGATTTAAAAACCATCCATACAGGCACTACTCATTACCATGCTTTTGAAGTTTCTTCTAATTATAAAGTCAAATAATTTGTGGCATATAAGTGGCATATTTTCAAATAGCTTTTATATTGATAGCAATTAAATAAGTCAAATTTTACACTTAGCAACCCAGCTAAATTGTAAGTTAATCAATTTATCATGTTAATAATTTTTAACACTGACTAAAAAGAACCTTTCATAGTGTTCAGCCTTATAAGGCTTGGATAAACAAAACTGTTCAAGATAACAGCATTTAATCAATACATTAATATAGAAATATATAGTTATGCTTATGTGGAAAAGGAATACTGAAAGGTTTTTCTTTTCCCATTTAAATTGTAATACAGAAAATTTCCAGAAAAAAATGCCAAGTTCTAAGATGTATCTCTATTGAATTTATTAAGGACAGACATGAAATTTAATTAAATGAGTGTCCTCATATCAGTGTTGTTTGATGTCAATGTTATAAAATCCAAATATGATTACAGAAACAGCAAAAGCATAATTAATAATAGATAAGTTTATCTTTAACACGCTATACTGCACCCTCTTACCTTGGCTGCTTTTTCAAATCTATAGTAGTCGTATTTTCCTCCAAGTCTCAACACATCATCAGATGAGTACCAAAACTCAGAGAAACCATAGAACTCACTGTTGTAAAAGTTAATTGGTGGCTGGTATATGCCATTAATAGAACAAGGCTCCTTGACACAGTGAGCCGTAAGGTTAAGTAATGGTATCACAGCAGGTTTGCAAGCTGTATAGTTTCCTGTTCCCAGGAAATGATACGAGGTCCCATTTACACTGTAAGTTTCAGACAAATCGAATGGTCTGCAGGGATCCAAAATGGGTGCTATTGGTGAGTTTTTATAAAAACTGAAAAAAAGAGTAAGTAAATCTTTTGAAATCTAGAGTTCACACAGGGTTACGCACATGAATGCACAGAAACAATTTGACCAGCCTGAGAAACTTTCTGAAAGGGGAAATATTTCAAAGGCAAAGAATTTTCCATTTTTCAGTCACAATTTTAGTATTATTAATAAGCTATAAGATGCTGCAAATACTGGCACATCTTCAAATGAATACAATTTCATCTCTTAAATACCAGTCATTCTTCACAGCAAGTAAAGCAAAATTCACCTAAACTGTCTGCTATCACCATTTTATCCGTAATAATCTCAAATTCTACAGCATATTGATTAAATCAAGATTCTATCCAATTTTCAGACTAAAAAAATCCATACCTGGTGAGATTCCGCCTCTTTGCAATGTCTACAATTACTTTGTGATATCTGTCTCTGGCAGCATTAGCACCATAGCCTAGAAATGTAGTGACATACGTCCTGTAGTTGTGATCCAGGTCCGTCTTTCTACATCCTAGATTAAACTCTGAGATCAAGGTTTTTGCAATCTCCTCCTGAAACATTAATATGTATTTATTACAGATCATTTTTATTAATTAGAGATTTCCAACCAAGTGTGCTCCTTTCTTTTGTCTGACATATCCTTGTAAACTGGTAAACTGGTGGACCAATTTAAATTGTTTGAACACCTCAAAATGAGGTGATATTGTTAGATGCTAGCTAGACTGGAGGTTGGTCTCAACAAAGGCAAAAATATATCACATGCAAAACTTAAAACTCATTTTTTTATCTTAAAAAAACCTAATTAAGTGGAATAGAAAAGTTTCCTTATATCCTCTTTTTTCGTCCTACATCATTTCAACATGCAACTTATGAAATAATAATTTCAACAATATCGTGCCATGCATTATAAAATAAGTCTGGTATGTATAATTGAATGCCCACACACTATTCCCCATTAAGAACACACCTAGTAACAAACATTCACCCTTCTAAATACAAACTAATACATAATTCCTTCACCTTTTGAAGTGATTTCCTTTGATAAACAAATGACTTTAACCAGATCCACTGATTTCTACCAGATTTCTTTGAATACCCTTCTCAAGATACACACAACAAATCCTAACACATCAAATCAGTAAAACTTCTACCTTTTATTGTAATTCTTAAAAAAACATCACATTTTACTATTACCAAAGAAAAAGAAAGAAGCAAAGAGAACCCATAGGGAATAATAACCTTTGGAGAGTCAAATCTTACAGATTTGGGAACTTCATAGGCAATCTGCATGGAGCCCCCTCCCATGTCCATCATGCCTACTGTTCTCTTCCTGACATGAGGGCCAGAGCTGGCCTTGGCACCAGGGGGGTCCACAGCTATCAGGGGGTCATCTGGAACATTAATTATAAAACTCTGCATGAAATAAAACTGAGGTTATCAATGCAGGAAAAACTGATTTAAAAAATATGCAGAAATCAAAATTGTTACCGTATGCGACAAGATGAGCCTTACATGGTGTTAAGAGTAAATGGTCGGAAAAGTTGGGGGGAGGGGGTGGGTACTTGCAAGTTGATACGAGATTGCATAAATATGGTGGGGTCAAGTTGTAAAAAGCAGATGTGCATATACTAAAAGTTTAAAAAGAACCCATGCTCTTGTGGGTAGCCAGTGAAGTTGTTTGAGAAAAGGGGTAATGCGACCGTTGCCAGATGTGCAGGTACCGGTAAGAAGTCAAGCAGAGATTTTTTTTAATACGTTGCAGACGTTTTACTTTTTCTTGTCGACATCCACAAAGAAGAGAATTGCAGTAGTCAAGTTGAGCATTAAGAATAGTAGCAGTGGGGGAGTCACTTAGATGGTTTCTCAATGAAGCTTTGTTTCTGACATGAAACATGCATGATTTAGAAATGTGGAATATTTGTTTGTCCTTAGACAGAAAGGTGTCCATATATACACCAAGATTTTTGCTTGAGAAGAAGTAATTTGACCACACTTTCACCAATCTTAGCACTGAGGATTTCTGCAGTGTGATTGTTGTGAGGCTATGTGATAACCAAGAATTGTTAGGCTGTCATTTATCATTAGTTTGTTCTTTACCATCCAGGCCCTGAGCATGGAAATACAGTTTTTCATTTTCATTAAGGAAATTTCAGGATTCTTGATGCAGGGAGTATACAGTTGAGTAACAAAGAACGAGTATTTACAACAAGAAATCCTATATCATTGTCATTAAGCAAACTTGTGTGCGTACCATCTTCCCCATGTTCAAATCTTCCCAAGATGTAATTAATTGCAATCCATGCATACACCCCCTCTTCTTTTCCAGAGATTACTCCAATTTGATCAGCTGCAAACTGGAAGTTGAAAAATATTGGGATATCCGTACGGAGGGCTTCTAAGATGGCATCTTGCTGGCTGAAATATTTAATAGATACCCATATATTTGTTTCCGTGAACATGAGACATTAGTGTCTGCTTATATTTATAATTCAAATCAAACTCATCAGACATTCACATCACACACAATCCAGCGGGTGTAATGTATAGACTTAAATATCAATAATAGTTATTGAGGATTTAATAGACTTAACAACCATTCCTCTTTCCATATTGTAACATTTATGCTATATTGATTTCTGATATTTGAACAATAAAATATGAAAAATGCTCTATACTTCAATAACAATTTTTATGAGTGTAGCTTCCACGTAGTGTCCTTAAGTTTAATGGTTGGTGCTAGAGCTTGACATTCAGTATTGAAACCTATGTGGCAGTATTTTTGTCAATGAGATTATATGAAATACAAATAAATAAATAAATAAATAAATGTAATTAATAAAAAACACTCACTGACCATTTCTAGCCATTGTTACAAATGTCTTTAACACATCATCATAAAGCTATCAAATGAAAACCTGACTAAATAATGGTCTTACCTCTGTGGTAACATTCTCATTCCAGCTGTAGCTAAAATATACAAAGGTGTTTCTTTGTGTTTGTCTTTTGGCACATGTTTTGCTGCATACTCCAATAGAGGTCGTAGGTATTCACTAGCTTTAGAAGGGGTCTTACCAAATGTTGACAGACCTAGTGAAATTGAAACAACAAGGATGGAGCAAAAAAAAAAAAAAAAAAAATTCTAATGTTTCTTTGGCATTTCAGCATTTGATTATATTGTTTCAAATGATTTTTAGCATATCATTAATTGCACATTGCATTCAAGTATTCTATGGGAATGCCTAGTATCTCAACTAAACATGCCATGTTGGCCTATTTTCCCCAATAAATAACAGTAACTGTTATTAATAAATCAAATTGGCTTTCTATTAGCATGTACATTTACACTCTTTGTAAGTATATTATATTTCATTAACAAGAGATAAATTGGTCTTTGGCAAAAATACAAATATAAACATTATTTTGTTTAGTTATTTAGACCAATAAATATTAGGTGGTAAAAAGGATTTATTCGGAATCTTAAAAAAGGGAAATATGTGTTATTATACAAAATTCTTTAAATGTAAGGAATAAAAAAGAAAAGAATGAATAAAAATAGAATGAAAATTCAAAAGAATATTTTATCTACATAAACTGAAAAAACAGACTGAAGATCTCACATTACCTGGCGTAATTTTCTTTGACACAGGCTTCTTGTCCTCATCCACCATAGGATTTATTTTGAGCAGTTCCCTTGGATTCCCCGAATGTTGTGGCCACACATATACATACACCCTGGACCCACTGCTTCCACAGTCAAAAACCACCCCATAATGTAAACTGTTATCTTGAACATTAGTAACGGCGGTATAGTGGTCAGTTCTTGGCCTGGGAGGTGCATGGTTTAGTAATGCTCTCTCATGCCTCTGAATGCTGTAGTTTTGTATAACAGTTATGATGATTATGATGACACACACACATGGTACTAATGCCAGTAATATCTTGGAGGTGCATCCATTCATCTGAGCAAAGCAACTCCATTTTGATGATGTACCTGGGCATCTTATGCTGATCCTTGAAGAGAGGGAGAAGAAAAAAGAAACAGTTATTAACCTATATGCAAGGTTGTTGTAAGTTATCATCTCTAATATTGATTGCTATTAATATTGCACACTTTAAAAAATAATGACCAATAATGCCTCAGTAGATCTTTATCTTGAATTCTGATGTTGGCATCATGATAGGCAAACAAAAGAGTATATTTTTTTAATTACTAGTAATCAATTAAAAAAAGAACGAAAAGATAATAAATAATAACAAATAAATAAAATTAAGGAAAATTATACTATAGCATGAAGAAATTTGCAACTACCTTGATCTAAAAAAAAAAAAAAAATTCTACGTCTGCAAATGTTAAGTTGGAATAATAATAATACATGTATTTTACCTGGCCATATGGTTTAAAGGATCTCGTTCTGCCCGCCTTTGCATACACTTCTTGCAAATAAGCACTGATGATATATTGCACACATTTAATATGAAAATAAATCTACCGCTGAACTAAAAGAAAACAAAAGTATATAAAATCATATTCCAAACTCGATAAAAATTTATGAAGTCAAAAACGAGGCCGCGAACACGCAACGCCAACGAATTAAGTGTGTCGCTCATCAATAACAGTTCCACTTCATACAAAGTATCGTGGCTCGATCTATTATTCGTGCCAGTTCCCATTACTTTAATACGGGTGCTAATGCGGCACACAAGACTCAGGTTGACGTGGCCGCAAACCACACCGGAAGTGATTTCCTGACAGCAGCCGTAAAACGGTACAACCTGTTTTCTTTTGCAACATATCTTTTGGCCTAAACGTTTTAAAATACGTCTAACAAAAAAACTGTCAATATTAGAAATATAACAGTAAGTTTTATGGACTCGTAGATCGATGCCCAAAAGTATATAAATGTTTATATCTAGCAAATATTTACCGATTTCATCAACTGTACTTAGGTACTTTGAAACTCAGACCTACCCTCAAGCCACGGAAAAGAACGGGCGCGACATGGCTCTACCCGTGAAGATGTGCCAGCAAGATGTAGTGAAGCTGGACCTTCAAGCAAAAGCAGCTATTCAGGTAAGATGATAACGGAGCCATAACATGCAGCATGCTTGATGACATCTTTAACCAAAACGAACTGGATTCTTCTTTTGACTGGTCTAAACGGTTCTTCTGCTGCTCTGGTACACGTACCAGTCAGTACTAATTAGCACTAGCACAACTGCAAGTGGAGGTACTCCCAAAAATTAACCGTTCAGTTCGCACACATCTAAATGATTGAAGAAATGCATATTTTCAGGATATTCGAGAATTTGATGGCCCGCTTGAAGCACTAAGTGATCTCAACCTGAAGGCAAGGGGAAAGATAAATGGGTTGCGAGAAAAAATTGAGGTAAGTACCGTGTTTACATTAAGGCAAAACAACATTATTTGATATGTGTACACTCTCAGTGATGAATATTTTTATGTCACTTTTTAAATTTCTTTAGTCAGCAATTTTGCTTTTTTTTATTCACTTGGGTGCTTTTGGTAATCATAACTGACTGAAAAAACCAAACAGCTGACTCTTTAATTGGCCTATAATGGTAAAGATTATGAACATGAGGTCAGTTTATATTTTAGGAACTTGAAAAGCTAGCACTGGAACAGGATAAGGAATCAGACAAGCAATATATATTGAATGATGTAGAAAAACACAGGACACAGTTGGCAAGGTGAGATTTGCTGAATGGAAATTGGTTATTTCATTTGTTCAATACAAAAAGACTCATTGCTTGCTGTAGTTAAAGGGACCATAAGTTACAATCTAGGAACTGTATTTATGTAATTAATTTGAATCCTGCAAATTAAGTTTCATTCTTTCCTTTTGAATATAACTTTTGAAAATGGCCTTTTTGTCTTTTTGATATCAAGTGAGGAAAATCTAAGATTTTCTTGAGTAATAAATATGTATGGCATTGGATAAAAGAAACATGGTATCAGAGACACACTTTGATTTTAAAGACAGCAAGAAATTAAAAGAAAAATTCAATATTGTCTTTATAACATAGCACACAGAATGCATTACGCAAAGCATACTTAGCTTCACAGATAACTTTGGAGAAGAAAGAAAAAGAGCAGCTTATGCAAGGCGGAGCTGAAATGAGGCAGAGGTAATGTTGTTTTATCACTGATTTGTACATTTTTGTTATTCCTTCCATGAATTCACAAAGAGCATCCAAAAATATTAATGAATGGATATTTCTGGATTCCTGATTTATGTAATCTTTAAGATGTTCACTGTTGGTATTTAGGATTCTAACAGTAGTACAGTATTTCAGGAAGCACCTGGGCAGACAGGGCTTAGTCAAGGCTAGCAGCAATGTGACAGAGAGCCTGATGAGCCTCAGTAGACTCATGGCAACCCAAGTACAGCACAGTGAACAGACCATGGCCACTTTAGGTAGGCTTACTTATAGTTCCTCCAAGTGTCAAAGGCATTTAAATGTACTTCCAGCTGTATTTAGAAATATGCAGTCTTATGCTAGAGAGGATTATGTCAGTTTTTGTCAGTGCTGTTCAAGATAATAAATTTTATAAGTTTAATAAGTTTTTTACCATCTTTTTTGTGATATTTAAGTTTGAACAGTTGTCTTTTTTGAAAGCTGAAGACCATATTTTTGTTATTCCTTAAACTATGTACCTGTAACCACATGGTATTCTCTTGCATTTATCAGCTGTGTTGGTGATATAAAATTAAAATAAATTTTTTTTCAGAAACTTCTTCAAGGACAATCACAGACACTCATGAAGAGTTTAAGAACATGGGTGGACACATCACAGCCTCACGAAAACTGCTCACCAAGTACAACAGGAGGGAAATGACTGACAAACTCCTCATATTCCTGGCTCTTGTCTTCTTCTTTGCTACAGTGCTTTACATTGTGAAAAGGAGAATATTTTCTGCTGGAGTGGATACTCCTATACACACTGAAGTTCCTTCAGTTAACCAGGCAGCATGAAGGGAGTGACATGGAAAGATATGAAGATGCCATCAGAGAGTTGCTCCAAAATAGAAGCGTTCTTAAATTTGCCTACAGAAGTGAAGTCAGATAAAACTGGACAGCATATATGAGAAACAAAACACACCAGATAGACAGCATTATGGCCATTGATCCAAGATGACATGAAGTCATAAAAAGTGGATTCAGATGGAGTTCTACATTTAAGTGTGATGAATGGATGTTCACGGTTGCTGTTGGAAGTGTTACTGTTTCTCCACCAGTAAACAGAAGAATGAAAACCACTAGTCTCCAAAAATAGATGTTTCTGCAGGTGGAATGAAATAATTGATATTTGATTACCAGATATTAATAGTCCCCCAGCATTGACAGTGGTTCATGTGCATATTGTGACTCGTGAAACATTTAGAGGTTTGGTGCAAACATTGTAAGACCAGACAGACTAGCATCAGATGGTAAATTAATGCCTAAATAAATAAATAATGCAAAAGACCAAATTATTTTACAATTCCTGAAATTTATTTCAAAAGGATGACGAAGGTAATTGCAGTGTTCAACAATGGCAAGTCACCTGAAATGAAAAGTTGACTTTATTCTAGGCCCAGAGCTATTTTGCATAGAAATATGCACCAATTTGACAATGGTCATGACCATAGTATGGAATTAGAAACAGACAAACCTATTTATTACCTTGTGCACATTTAAAATATGAAGCAAATACATTCAATTATAGAAATTAAATGACCTTACAATTAAAAAAGTTATTTTTATGTACGCACGCCATTATTTTTACCCAGGCTACAACCTACCAAAGCAGTACTTGGAAATGAGAAAGTAATGTAAAATAACAAAAATAAAAATCAATTCCAATGAACAGAACTAGCAAAACAATGAACTACACAACTTACAAATTTGGAATATAGCTAACAAATACGAATGAGTTGAAGCATCACAGTGTTTCATTATGATAGCTTAGTCATCTTCTACCAAAGTCTGAAAAAATCTAAAAAATTGAGTCGCCACTTCACCTATAGACTGAATTAAAACAGCTTGAAGCTGACACCTTTAACCATACTTTCCACATATAGCTGTTTTACCTTTTAGAGTCCTGCTTACAAATAATTAACGTCTTTCTTAGCATTCAAAACTGCACTTTTAAGTAAAGACCAAAAATAAATGTAACCAGATTAAATATTTTACAGCTACTGTCTGGTCTTTCATATGAACTGCCCTTTTGGTGACCATTATTTTTAAAGAATACAACAGTTATAACATGTTTATATGTATATCACCAATTAAGTTTGAGCTCATTCTTAATTTTTTTTTGCACAAAGGATGTTTCAAAATAAAGTTAAATCTCTTCTAAACAAATGAAGTGTTTTCTCATCTTTAGGTGTCTTTTTACGTTTACTTTTTTTCAATAAAACATTATCTGAGGCTCTTAAAAGCATTCAATGCTTTCAAAATTCTACAAAAACTTTGAAAACACAGAGTCCTAAGTACACCATATAATTGAAGAAAAAAAAAAAAAAGAATGTACTCAATACCTTCAAGCTGTTCACCTACAGCTGGCACATACTAGCAGGAAACTTCACTAGCTAGCCTTACTTTTGGAGGAAACGTAATGGTACAAGCAACAGACTTGGTTTTCTTTTTTTTTTAAGTGCACAGGCTACATCCACCATCTTCTAAACAGTGAAGTTTCCAGAGATTATAAAATGAGCTATATAATTTAGTCCCCATATACATGTACAACACACTTGTCATTTTCTTTATAAGCATACAGTAAAGTAGACGAGTTTCACATAAGTAAAGGGTTCCCTACAAAAAGTTCTTGAGGTATGTCACTTTATAGAGCATAAAGAAAGGGGGATAAATATATTAATCCCTGGGTTAGTACTTCAGCAGATGTTTTTATGATATTTATTTCAATAGCTCTAAAACAATACTGTTTGTCTTTTTCGGTCATAATAAAGACATCACTCAACTCGCTCCATTTTTAGAACAACAACATGTAGAGGTTATTATTCACATACAGTTTTGCTGCCAGATATACAGATGCAGGTGCCCCTAGTGTCATATTGATCCCCACTGCTTCCCATTACCATGGAAGCCATAATAAAAACTTTTGCTCGAATAAAGTTGAACAGATTTCAAAAATGTGATACACAAATAGACAAGTGGTTTAACATTATTCACAATATGGTGAGATGTTCATGCACATACATTACTTCTCTCCTGTGCCTGGCAGCCATAATATCACCTGACAAAACTGCTGCAATTAGCTAATCAATAACAGCAGATACATTAAGACCGGAATATTGAGATACTAATACTTCCCTGGAAAGTCAAAATAAATAATTACAAAACAAAATCACTGACACAATTACCTGACAATATATAAACATCTCTACACCTGGAACTTACCTATCTGACAAATGATAACAAGGAATAAAAATTGCAAGCAAATTTACCATATTGATCACTAAGAAAAATTAATCCCAACTTAAAGCCAACCACGTGTGGGGCAGGTCAGTTTAAAATGAAAACAAAAATCCATTTTACCATTGCTTAAAACTCCCACTGGAAACCTTTTGTACATGTCTCATTCAATCAACATGAAAAAAAAGACCATTTATCTATTAATAATTATAGTGCATTTCATAAAATATACTTCTATATGCTGAGTCTTTTCAACAATTTGAAAGGTAGAATGCTATCTATAAAGATGATTCACCTTCATTTTAAGAATGAAAAATAAAATAACTATCTGCTAAAACACACATCAACACAAAGACACACCCAGTCCTCACCCAGATGAACATTTTCTAACACATTCAAATAACAAATGTTAAAAAGAACATGAATCTCAAATATGTTTCCAATTTGTTATCTGAAGGACTCGATTTCTTGTCTGTGCATATAATAGATAGTCTGTCCTTTAAATTGTATCAGAGCTTGCAAGTCAAAACATTTTACAATAATTCATTTGAAATCTACAGATGCTCACTAATTGGCAATATATAAAGATATTTTGATGTGAAGATATTTTAACATTTTATGCCATTCAAAGAATTTACTAGGAACATCCTATAATGAAGCAGGTTCTAAACCTAATATCAGGGACACACTGATCTTTCTGAACAGAAACATACAAATGAATGTTCACTGATATTTTATGATCAGTGATAATTAGTCTTTAACATTTCCATTGCTTTCTTTTTTACATCGTATCTGTTTAAGCAATCTATCAAATATACCTGTACAATACTTTGAAAAAAGGACATCTTAATGTACTTTTTTTCAAATATAAATATATACATACAACAATGCATTGGAACTCTAAATTCAGTGTCCTCATAACACAGGAACGTCCATGACCAACTTTCCATCTCCATCATCACTCTCAGAACCAGGATCTTCTGTTTCTATCTTCATTTCATTCCCCTGAGATGGCTGCTTGCTACTGGTTTTGGCTCTCTTTTGTATCTTCTTTGATGCAGCTGTCCTGTTACTTTCTGCTGCTTTTCTTCTTTTAATTGCTTTTGTCTTGTCTTGATCAGTACCTTGCTCAGTAGGCACTGCTGATGTAGACGTCTGGGTGACGTCCGATGCAACTTGGCTGCTGCTTTCACTGTCAGTGCCACTGCTGGAGTTCTTCATACTATCCACAAGCTCGTCATGGTCACTACACAAAACGGTGCCATCTGCCAAGTCAAGGATGACATTTTTTTCTATGTGAGCTTGACAGAAAGAATTAGGGCACTCTGTGCATAACTTCACTGCTGGCTTTCCACAATCATCACAGTGGTGCCATGGACAGTCCCACTTCCCTGTAAATTGCACAACAATCAATATAAGTATAGACGTGGGAGTGTACTGTTTGAAATTTCCAAATCACCACTCACTTAAATGTACTTTACAAGACAAGGTGTTTATCATTAACAATATCAATCTCGGTTCATTTCAAGTAGTTTTACCAGACTAAAGATATACTTCATTAATTTCGTTTCGAGAGTCAGCTTATCTAACAAATTGGAACAGAAATCAGTGCCAAAACAGGACATTACAGGTAAAAGATTACCAAAAATGTTTTATTTTAAAACTAGGCAGTGATTATTCAACGATTTTTCTATTACCTTGTTGACCCATGTTGTAGGGGTTAAAATTTTGATTCTGAAGTTAAACACTTTAGGGCAATGCTAGAATATGCCTTTCATGAAAGTGTTCATGTAAGTCTTACCATGAGGTGGCTTGTTCAGCCCCAGACAGCCCAGGTGATAAGCCTTCGGACACTTGGTTCTGTCACACATTACTAGCTCTCCACCTTCTCCACATCTGAAACACCAATCTTCATGTTCCTTTTTGACATCAGGTTTGTTGCGACGTTTCTTACGTTTCTTAGCCTCCTTTGCCTTCTTTTCATTGGCTGCTGCTGCTGCCGTCTGCAGGAAAATTGCCATGAATTTGGTGGTTGGTTACATACCCATAAATGATTGGGAACATTATGTATGAGATAAAATAAAAATTATTATTATTTGTGAAACTTGCATAGTACAAACTTGCAACTGACAAGCAAAAAGCATTTAATATCAATTTTTATGCACTTGATATAAATTTCTGATCTATAATTTTCTCTGCAATGTCTTTTCATAAGGTTTAGTACCATAACTGAAATAATCAACTATGAACTATGAAATGGCGCCAAAAGACAATTAATGAAACTGCACCTTTGGTCTGACGCCCAAGAATCCACTGCAATTGGGTGATCCACATTGACACACTGTCTTTTCATTGCCCAAGCAGTCAAGGTTGTAGTTGAAGGTGAACTCTGTCCCTAAAGGAGATTTTGTGAACAAATCATTAACAGAAAGTTTACTTTTGGAGTACCTTTTATACCCTTCCCAAACTGTTTGTTCTTGTATAAAAACAAATTCTAAATGGATGTTTTTTGATAGTGACATAATCATGAATCCTTGCTGGAAAACTTAACTAAAGGTTAAATTATATTATGTTGAAGGACTGATATGTGATCAGAGACCCTCATTTGTAGCAACTGTGTATACATGAAAATGGCACATGAAAAAAAAAAATATACATATATATACATCTGATCCATTCAAAGATCTGGGAGCATATAATATTGCGAGTCATACACTGCTGCCACCTACCAGCTGGAATGTCATCAGAAGCAAACAGCCCCACCCTAATGTTGCCATTGACAGTCCACTTCTGTGTCTCCAAGTTGGGCTGACAGCTGTGGTTGATAAACCTGGACAAGTTCCCCTTTGGGCCTGCATCAATTATTCTGAAAAGCATGATTTATTTCATTTACTAACAATAAAAGTTTCAACGTCATGCACGTATCAACCAGTAACCAACATGTGTAATTCTAAATGGAGTGTTGGTAAAATACAGATTAGCTTTTTGAATAAAATTACAAGATGATCACTAATTGTGTTTCATGTAAATCGAACATTAATATCCTCTCTTTTCACCTGTTTTTGTCAATGGTGAGCATGTAAAAGTTGCTGATGTTTTCGTCATGTGCTTTCTGTATTCTTCTCTTGCACTCTTCTTCATCAACAAGTTCTCCACAGTACTCATTCACAAACTCTCCCTGAAATAAAGACAGATATTGTACATATCCAAAGAGACTGCTTAATTATCTTTTCCTAATTTATCTGATAGTCTTTCTTTCGTGTGTAACCTTTATCCTAGATTTGTATAATATTTATAGAATTGTGAAATATTTACATCTTATCAGACAACAAAAATACCTAAAAATACAGTGGACTTGCTTCTCATTTTTCCAAATCTTCTTTTTTACAAAAACACAGAGAACTGGTCAAACAGCACAAAGGTTGATATGTCCATGCTACTATGGAGAAGTTCTCTACACAAAAGAAGGAAGTATATCACACTTCACCATTCTACCACCATCATGGTAAATGACATTCAAAGTGGAATCAGGTGTTGTATTCTGATTCTAAGCATGGTAGGCAAATAGTGTCAGGTGTGACCACTTCTGTGCATGTTATAATGAAAATCATATCACTGGTATCCTTTTCATCGGAGACTATAAAAAAATGAAAAAATATAATGTAACAAACCTTCTTAACATCCCTAAGAGCCCTTAATCCCCAGCCTCTACTAGAGGTACGGAATGATTCTGACTCCACGTATAATCTTTTCTGAAACCTCTGGTTCTCGCATTTCTCTCCAGCAGGGCAGACTGAAGGGTGACACTCATACTGCAGCATACGGTTATAGCACTCAGAATCTGAACCACAAGGATGCTCGCTGGATGGCTTGCATTCACAGCGAGGGAGCTCTGAGAGATCAGGTTTGTAAAGTTGAACACTGCCATATGGAATATTGGTCTGAAAGAAATAAATGCAATTTATACTTAACTATTTTTCTCATTTTTGTTTAAAATATTTCAGATCTGGAATTGTTGCTGGTTGATGATCCAGACTGATGCTATTGACCACATATTACTCTTGTTTACTAAAATTTTCATAACAATGATCCCATGGCTAAATATTTTTTTGTATTTCACTGAAAAACAATTAAAACCTAAATCTGTAAAGAAAGTTGAAATGAACTTTAATCATATCATTTTGACTGCAGACAATTTACCTTGATAAACTTAAATGGTGCAGGTTTCTTGTCGTTGCGTTCAATCTCTTGTTGTTCCTTTGTGTCCTTGTAAGACTTCCAAACTTTAAATGCTTCAGTGGCCTCAGCCACAGCTTAATCATGGAAAAAGACAAAAGGATCCAATAAGATACACATTTTAATTATATTACAACAATAAAGCTGTTGACTTAAAATACCATCAAGAAAAATCTACACAAGGTTGGTTGAAGGCATAATCTACATACCTAATCTGAACACTTTGGCCAGTCCTTTACAGTTGGTGTAGTCTCTACTCCCCTTGTCACCCTCTTGAAACAGGAAAACTCTACAAAAATTTATCTTACTCATTTAATACAATCTCTGTGGACAGAAACTTATTTGAAGGAGCAACTTGAAATTTCTTGAAGTACAGCGGAAAGTAAGGAACTAGAATTTTGCTTTTTGCAAAGACCTATATACAGATCACAAAATGACCAATGAACCTACTATTGCACTCTTCATATAGGATTTATATTATTATAAGTCCCTCTTCAAATTCAAAAATGATCCATTCATGACACTTTATCCCTTACCTTCTCTTGTGAGTCCAGAAATAATCATGTGAGCCAAAGAAGCGTACAGGGAATTCCCCCACCTGATGGTCCTTCTCTTGAATATTGAGGGGAACATGTCTAGGATGACAGATTTCTCCTGGCCACCACCTGAAGGAGAAAAAGTTTTTTACAATCTTTAGTTTTACTTGAAACCATAATTCACACAGCTGAGCAGCAGTGTTCATATTTTTCAACACTTATATCAAAGTAGAAATGACCATAGAAGAAATACACCAAAGTTGGATGTTGCAATTATAAAACTGAAAATGTCAGACTCTATCATTCCAAGGAGTTTAAAAGATTCATAATGCTACTGTAAAGATACTACTGAATCATTTACCTGTAAATGCCTAGCTTAACCCATATAATATCTCCATATAGGGGTGTCTTCCCCACAGCACAGTCCCTACAGAACCAACTGTCATCTGGGAACAGAATCTTGAGGCATTCTGGATGGAATGCTGCAGGGCAACTCTCACAGCATAGCAATGTCCCTCCTGGAAATGAAAAAATATCCATAAAACCTGCTTATCTAGGTTGTGGTTTATATTTAAGGTTAAAATTATGAAAATCAGGAAGAAAATGTTAACATCTGAATAGAGATCTTAGCCTCTCATGTTCTTCATTTTGCATCTAATGGTGAAAATGTAAAACTGGTGATTTTCCCATTTCCTGTGAACAAGGTTGCAACATAGTCAATGACATACCAAAACCAACATGTCAGAAAACAGGATTTATGTTGCAAATATGAAATGATTAAACAGAGCATCTAACATGGTCCACATTTCAGCCTTTCACACTTTCAAATGACGTAATGAAATAGAACAATGTTTTCAACCATAAACTGGCAAACAGTTTACATTTCATATTCAACAAAACCAAGCTCCACATGCCATAAGAAGGATTTTAAAAAGAAAAAAATGGAAATTTACAAATTCTTAACCAATATCAAACGAGTACCAATAAATTCTTACCTTTATTGCAAATAAAACACCAAGAGACATTGACATGTGAGTGGTGCTTGTGTGCCTTCACTGGCTGAAAGTGTTTACTGCACACAATATTGTACCCTGCCAGGTTGACGCTGCCCGCGGCCACACACAGGTCACCAGCATGATACGCAGTGGGACAGCGCACACAACGATACAGGCGACCTGAGAAAGGAAATATTCCTTCAATTATTCATTTCCACCTTAAGTTACTAAATACATCATTACAAAGGACCAAATGTACACTGGTTGCAAGCTAAAACAACCCATCTCTAATAGAACAAGCCAAACATAGTTACTAAACAGCTATCACAAGGGTCAAAATGGTGGAAACAAAACTGATTTCCCTCAAGGGTGAATTTCCCCGAATATTTGAAGTTTCAAAATATAATGATTAATTTCCAACAGCAATTCTAACAGAAACAGCAGTCGTCCTTGACCATATCCATATCCCTAGTGAAAAGTGCAAAATGACCACCTGTCTTAGTCTTCATTACCTTTAGTTGCTTTTGGGTTCTTTGGGTTGCCTTCTGCACAGTTTGTGCACACATGCAGGGGACAGACCAGACCTTTAGCCTCAAACTTGGACAGAAGAAACTGACTTGCACAGTGTTCATGGTAGAACTTCCCGCACAATGGAACAGAGCATTTTTTCAGATCTTTTCCAGCTTTTTTGCAGGCAAAACAAGTATGGCAACCTGAAAAAATCAATGAAGGTGATTTACACTATGGATATAGATAGAATTATATATACTTAAATGAAAACTTGCCCAGTAATTTAAGTGTTTTGTTTTTCAATTTCCATAATATTAAGATTTTTTGGGGTATAATCAGACAGGTACACATTTCTCCAAAAACTTATATGCACAAACAAATAAGTCCCAGTCCATTTCTTCAACTAAAGAAGTTCCTCACCAGATGTGCATTCATCACATTTGAAGACACCAGCTGGAGCAGCAGTCAGTCCAAGACAGGACAGATGAAATGATCCAGAACAGGGTCCTTCACACTGTATGAGTTCACCAAGTGCATGTGATTCTTCACAGATCACACAAATGTTTTCTTTCTTTTGTGTTCCATTAGCCACAAGCTTGAAAATCTCCAACTCATATTCCTGTCCTTCTTGGATACGCCTCTCTTCTAATGTCTGAAAAGTATAATTTTGTTTAAGGCTTATCTGTCATGACACGTTTAGAGCATATAAACCTCAATTTGCCAAAAAATACTCAAGCTCCTTTCATTTTCTACAGCCAAAACAAGTTCAATTCCATGGAATAATTAGATACATAGGTGACTTGAAAGTCATAGTATGTGAGTGTAATGCGATAATCCTGTGTAGTCTTCTTATGATAATGACAGACAAGATGGATACTTGAATTACTTGGCATAAAATTATCTTAAAATGCAGTTTACCATTTTGCGTGTCCCAGGTTCTTGTTCATCCTCTTCAGTGGCTACTGATGTTTTTCTACTGACTGCTGCATGCTTGTAAGATTTAGGCTGTAAATATATTGTTTGACCATGCCTTAAAGTCAGTAATATTCAATCAAATAAATCAAAAGTCCTTTGTATTTGAAAAAGTTTAACAACATTTAAAAATATTTACAACATTTCTTGAAGTTTATTTACAACATTTCCAAAGTTAAGTTTCTATTTGATTAAGGTTTAGCTCTAAAGAGACGAACACTGCATCTCAACTAGTAAATAATTTTGGTTTTTCCAATTTAAAAAAAAAAATTCTTTGCAAACAGTCAAGTTGGAAAAGTTGAGAAATCACTGGCATACACAAATAATCTGATCCTTCAACCTCTACAAACTTTTCATGAAGTCCTTAAAAGTAGCATTCCCACAAGCATTATGTCCCAATCAACACAACATTCTTATATCACAACTAATAGGTAAGTAATAACAAGGCAGCAAAGCTGTCAAATGTACAGACAAAAAAACAGGAAATAACTATGCACAAAATAGGCTACTGTCAATTCTGATGCAAAAGTACATTATGTTAAACTGCAAATTCAACATCAAATTTTAATTACGCTCAACAGGTAATACCAATGTAAGTAAAATGTGTAACAAGTTCACACTTTGAAAATGTATAACTTCCAGAAAAAGAAGCCAATTAGACTGCTTTTCCAACTCAGGCTGCATTTTAGTCCTGTATTTCTTTTTTTTGAAAGTTTGGCAATCATAAGTAACATGGTTTTCCCATAATGGTCATCATGGCAGCAGCACCCAAAATTGTGTTTTCTTCTATTCTAATGCCATATTACATAATGGTTAACAGCATAATCACCGTCAATTTTTAATAATAAAATATACGTATCATGGATTTTCAGAAAATGTGACTAGCATGGGTCTTCAAGCCCGTGGAACTTCAAAGTCACACCTTGAAAATGCCAATATGTGAAAAAT